>VYZS01006547.1:0-60498 GCA_013400695.1 Neodrepanis coruscans | reverse complement strand
CCCCCTGCCCACCGCCCCCAGCAGCCGAGGGGGTGCCCCGGTGTCGCAGCGACTTCGGTAGCGCCTGTAAATGCGGGCAGCGCGCAGATCCCGCGCCCCGCGCAGCGGCACCGGCGGGGCACCCCCGCTCCCGCATTGGATAGACCCAAACTTAATTCCCGTCGAAATCATGTCCTTGCCAAATAACTTCAACCCTTTTCTTGGTTATAATGCTGACCCACTCTCTTTCAAATGCCAGCAGAAGTGTTTGAAGCTGCAACTTCTTGCAGTGGTGAATTTCCCAGGCCGGGCTGTACGGGAGGCAAAGGATTTCCCTTCATTGTTCTGAAATTCCCCTTCATAATTTCATGCTCCTGGCTGTATGAGAGAACACGCCACGGAGCAGTGGGCTGGGCTTTGCCGAAGCTGTCGGCATCCTGGTGCGCCAGGCTTGGGGTACCCACTGAGTTCTCCCTCCCAGGGAACACAAACCCACACTGGGCAGCCTCGCCCCTCGAGTCACTCCTGGGCCCTATGCTTTTCTCTCCAGATAGTTCAGAATCAGACTTGATTTCCACAAGCCGAGTGGAATCTGACCTTTCAAACAGGAATGACAAGTGACAACACACCACATCCAGACAGCTGCAGTCTCGGACAGAACTGGGGGCTGGTCAATAGCCTCCCACTCCCTGCTTTGCCATTCACTGAAAGCAGATGACGAACACAAACTCTCATGAAAGCCTCTTTCCACCCAAGAGGTGGCACTGATGAGCCCACACCGGCATGTTAATGGCCTTGGCTTTGCCCTGACGCCGGACTTGCTCTCTGCTGCTCCTGTGGTTTTCTCCCTGTGTGCAGGTGTTTTTTCCACACCTTCCCACACCACTTCACTATGAAGCACACTCAGAAATCCTCATTCTAGTACTTGAATGAAATGGATGAAAGCCCTAGGAAAGGCCACTTTTGAGGCATCCCTCTATCAACCAATTCTCTGCTACAGCTTTTGGCATCTTCTTGCTTCAAATTTGCTTAAACTCAAGGAACAAGTCAAGTCAATGTCAGTTTGGGACACCAAGCACAAACCAGTCATGATTATGCTTTAATCATACAAGTAACCATCCCAGTCCTGGTGAATGGGGTAACCTGAGTGACCCAGAATCCACAGGCAGCCACCCTCAAGATCCATGATCCACAGAGGACCTCTTTAGGCTTCTCCAGCCTGTGTCAATGTATTTACATGTTCTATATGGAATAGGTTGCTTGGAGAGACCAATACACAACTAAGTAATGTGCCATCATGGAACTGAGTTAAAGCTCAAGGGAAGAGCTGTAAAGTATTTTGATACTTTGGGAGATGACACAGGGAGCACAGAGCAGCAGCTCAAACACTTGGCAATATCTTTATATGTAAAATGCAGGACTCCATGCTACCAATTCCTAAGGTAACAAGTAATATTTATAATAAATATGATTCTTCAGGAAGTTTTGTTAGTCCCTAGAAAGAAAGCTTTTCCAACCAGCAAATCTGACACTTTCCTGTACCTTTTAACTGTGTGATACAGGCAAGGCAGCAGGGGCACAGAAACCTTTCTGAGGCCAGTGATACACCCTCGGGGTTGTGGGGGGCAAATCAAAGCCAACCCTGGCCCTGACATGGAATTAATGCTCTCGTGTTTACTTTCTCTCAAGCTCTAGGCCTTAATACCAAGTCGAGAGCTCACACCCCTTTCCCCACACCTTTCCCAAGAGACTTCCCCAACATATAAGCCACTCAGCTCTTACTACATCCTTCCAAGCTGTAAATTCAGCAAGCAGGAAGCATGGTATCAAATGCTTTTCCAAAAAGTTCTCAATAAATACTTTTTACTGTTTCAGTCAACAGGCACATCAAGAGTAACAGCAGGCACAGGCAAATGCCAAACAAACACTGCTGAAAGAGAAACCCATGTCCATATCACATGGTTCCATCTCACCATGGCTTTTTGCTGCCACTGGCTATAAAAGCAGTCAAGACCCAGATTAACCCCCTCCGGGAGGAGGCAAAGGGGTAGCTAATGTCCTCTTCAAAACTGTCATTAAACCTGCCTGACCCACCACAACGCTGCACTTCTGAACCAAACAGGGCACTTGTGATAATGATGGGGGTGACCACAAGGGCCCTATGCCCATGCTCACAGCCAGCACTAGGAAACACCAACAAAAGGGCCCCCTGCTGCCCTTGAACTGGCCACATCCTGTTGGAGCTTAATATAGGTGGGAAAACAGCACAGATCCGGGGAATGCCCGTTGCAGCCTCCAAAGCACACGGCAGTCATGAGGCTGCTGCCTTCGTCAGCCCCAGCAAAAGCCCCACAGTGTGAACCCATGTGCCTAATCCAGTACTTACCATCACAAAATAATTTCTCTCCTCTCTCCGTCACAGTTCCAATCATGAGCAGCACATTATTCACTAGCACCTGGAAAGGAAACACCAATATTCAGGCAGTTTCAGACTTCCCAAATGCAGTCCCTTCCCCACCAGGTACCTGATTTGCCTTTAGTGCCTGTAAGTTTAAAGCTACTGGTTTTCCTGCCATCTTGTTTTTATTCCTGCCTTCATGGCTTCATAAGTGATATCCCTACACCAAGGGAGTCAATTTATGACCAGCGCTTTTGAGCTCCAACTCCAACATGAAAATATCCAAAAAAAAAATTCTCACTTGTTTTTTTTTCCAATGTGGGCATTGTTTTATCCATTGGAGCTGCAGAGAGCAGTGTAGAGGGGATACCAACCCTGCCACCCATGAGCCGCATTAGACACCCTCCTGGGCAGCTGGGGAAGAAGCATCAGTAGTGGGGGGAGGACTTATTTCCTGCACTGCAGCAGGATGAAGGTGGATGTGTGGAGCACAAGTGCTCAGTGAAGGCCACGAGTGCTTGGCTTTTCCCTGTGTGGTGCTGGATTTGTTTATCCCTGTGGCATGACTGCACGCTCTGCTGCCGCATCCCACTAATACTGGTTACAGGGCAACTCCAGGCCGAGGGCTGCTCCCCTCTCTCCTTCAGAGCACAAACTAATAGGAGATTTAAATGCATGAAATCATGTCTGAGAAGCCAGATGGGCCAGGCAAAGCCTGATGTAAAATAATGCCACAGCATCCTCCTGAAAGAGGCTGCGACCTCAAATGTCTCCCCGAATTATGCATAAAATGCATTTAATGCTTCCACCTGAAAGCAACCACACAGCAGAGGAGTTAAAAACAAACAAACAACCTCATCAACATATGAAACATCTAATGGGACTATATATAAAGCATGATTGATATTGATTTATTGAAACCCACCTATCACCTTGTCTTGGGAGAGGAAAAAAACACAGTGTGTTTTGATTTCACTTTGATTTCTACTCTCCATATTGATGGGTTAAAGACATGTGACTGAATTTGATGGGTTCTACATTGTTTTGGTCTGAAATCACGAAAAACCACGGGAATCTATGCAGAAGAGGCATCTCTGTAGCACTTTGTCAGGATTACAGTGACCAGTCCATTCTCTCTGGTTCCATGGGAGCCTTCTGTGGCCCCAGCCAATGTCATGAAACTCCTGCAGCTCCCTTGAAACTCATCCCAGATCTGTCCAAAACTTGGATCAGGCTCATAAACCTCAGACAAGTTTTAAGCTGATGATGAATTAAGGTACAAAGTGAATATTTTCTCCTCCTGGAATTTGTTATTAAAAGCCCTGAGTTTCCGAAGTGGACAAATAGTTCCTAACTGAGTAATTAATTACCTTCCCATCTCCTCTTGATGCCGCAAGCCATCCATTAGTGGATACCAATCATCCAGAAGGCACTTAATACCTGACCATTCTTCTTGAAATTTTGGGGGTAGTGGTGTTTTATTGATTTATTTTAATAAGATCTGCTTGCCTTGTACCTCTGTTGGAAGCAGCTTGTTCCAGATATTTGACATTTGGAGGTCAGGATGGATATGGGTCTTGTGATCTCTCTTCATGCCTCACAGAAAAATGCACAACTCGGAATTATGTTGCATTTTGAACCCTGTCACTGGAAATAAATCCCTTACTTTCTGAAGGGAAAATAAATAAATCAGCCATTCAAATCTACCTGGAAAGAAGCAATTCTAAATTTCTGATTTATTTCTTTTAGGAGCCTTTTTAACCAGCTCTGGTTTGGAAAACATCAAGAAAAATCGAGACATTTCAGAGTTGAACAAAACACTTCAGAGCAGCACCCTTAAATCCAGAAATAATCCCCCCATGAAGTTTAAGAGTGACACTCGGATCCAATAAAGTTACAGGTGCACTCCTTGACCATAAAGCTTCTGGGAGCACCCACGCTTCTGTTCACTCTTGCACAAGGGGGGCAAATCCCATGTATTGAGGGATATGAGCATAAAAACCAAGTGAAAAAAAGCTATGAGAAGCAGAAGGCAGAAAAGGAAGGAGCCTCTTTTGTGCCGTACAGGCTTTAAAGTGATTTATTTTTAGCTTGCAGTTTGCTGCTAGAGCCTCTCATCCATAGCTTTTAAGGCTGTTACTGCTGAGGTCTCACCTTGTCTTAGGTTTAAGTGAAGCTATGGCAAATCTGGGTTGCAGCAACACACCACTGCAGAATATAACAAGTCCACTATATACCACTTTTATACAGAGTTGACAAATTTATAGATTGTCTACAAAATCTTCTCTCTTTTATCCCTGTAATTGCCTTTTTTCCTTTTCTAAAATTGACCGGGCAAGGGCAGTAATTCAAATAACCTCCATTTCCCACTAAATGTTAATCCTAGGATGGCTCCTGTGCTTCGGCAAATCTCTTTTGACCTTGCAGGAATAAGTATGATGCCGTTTAAGAAACTCCCTCTGTCTGAATGAGAGGTGCATGGGCAAGAGAATACCAGCTCATGGGGCACAGAGAGCCCCCCATGCCTAAATTTGGCCATGCACAGAAGCATCATTTCATATTTTGTCACCTTTCTTTGCTACTTCAACACTGTGGTCACAACTGTCTTTTGCGACTAAGTGACCATGGCAAGTGTGTGATATTTTGGGCACTGTACACAGCAAAGACCATCCAAGGAAACTCAAAGCTGATAAAGAGAAGCCAAGACGACAGAAAAATAAGACAAGTTTGAGCTAAGATATGGATTTAAGGGTCTTGATTCTACATGTGCAGACTAGTAATGGGACACAGATCCAGGTAGATGACAACCGATAGCAACTGAGGACCTATCTCTTAATGCAAGTATCACAATAAAATTTCACTTTTCTTTTTCTCATTCTTAGTCCTGACTATATGTGCTGCAAGTTTTTTGAGGCAGAAAATTCTGATTTCCAGACCCACTTAGTGCTGAGGGATCACAAATGCAGCATGAGCTTCCAGGCAAACTGCAAGGCAAGTAATAAAATATTTATCCTCAACTGCTTTCTGTGCTTGTATGCTCTGTAAAGAAAACCATGAGAAGTAGAGCCACCAATTTACAGTTGGAATCTCCAAAAGGAACAAAAATGGAGCTACCCTATCCACATCTCTCTCAAAAACAAATGTTGAGACATTTGAACCATTGCAGGACATTTTAATTTCTTTCATAGTAATAATAAAAAAATCAAATTTCAAACCAAAAGGAAAATAGTTATAGATCAAGAAAAGATTACATGGCTTATGGAAGGCCTTTCCATAGTGACATTAACAAAGCTGAAACCTTGACATATAAAAAGGACATATGATACTCAGATGTGGGTCCCAACTCACCTTCAGGGAACCTGAAGCTTCATGAAAGCCTCAGCATGTGGAGGCACAGCTTGGCTCTCAGGGGGTGAAAGCAGCACATTACCACTCACAAAAGCAATCCTCACCCTCATTTCTTCTTTTCAGCCACTAAAAGTAAAGCTGATTAATTCCTGCCCCCTAATTTCACCCATTTTTTTAGAGTGCTACCAAAGCTACAGCCATTTTTGGCATGACACCATGATCTTTAGCTATACAACTGATTTCTTTCTTGCTTGCTGGAAAAGCTTCCTCAATGTGCAAAGCCCTGCACACCCACAGGGCGTGAACTGGTAGAGTCTTTGTTACCCAGAATGTGATGTGGGACTATTGGTGTTAAAACAAGGCTTCCTGCCACTCTTATTGTTAAATACACCAGAGCTAATGCTCCAGGAAAGATCAGCATGTCCCTTTCCAAGCATTAGGCAGTAAAGTTGTTATACCTATAACCTGTAATGGCAGCAGAAATCAGCCCTGTGTGATGCATTTCTCCCTTGTAGATATGAGGGAAGGGAAAGACCAGGTGCCTGTACTTACCAGCTGAAAGAGCTGGTTCCTGCTGTGGTGATGGTGCTCATGGAGGAGGTGGCAGTTTCTCCAGCAGCAGCACATGGAGCCTAAAGATCAGAAACCCCTAGAGTGATGTGCTCTGCAGACTATCTCCTCCACTTCCAGGTCTCAATAGCACAATTGCCATCCAGTCCTGCTGCTGCCTTATTCCAGAAATTCTGAGGCACAACCCATCCCTGCATCTCAGAGCACTCCAGACATCCCCCTCACTGGGCCCCTGCACAGCACTCTGTCTTTCTCTGGCAGCCAGCAGAGGCTTTGCCAGCACACAAACACAACCAAAATTGTTCCAGAGGATCCTCAGATGCAAAGGGCTGCTGGATGGTGGTGGCAGAAGGGGACAAGCTGCTGCACACTTAGGCAGCTGAAGGAAAAGCTGTGGGATCTCTTCCCAACACTGCTAGACCAAGGGAGACGCTATTTGTATTTCTGGCCCATCGCATCCCAGTTTTGGGGATGAGCAGGGACCACAGTGTTGGAGAAGCAAACACTCTCCACCAGGTCATCTGGTTTCATCCAGTGCATCTCCTCAGTGAGTAAGGTACACAGACAAGGGACCTTTCCCACCCTCCCTCTCTTGATCTCCTGACTGCTGTCTTATTTTAAGAAAGGAATTTAATTGTTTAGTAGCTAACAAAGAAGTTATCTAGGAACTTCTGCCCATTAATCCTTTCATACCATGTTTCTGAGTTTTCCTTTTTTTTTTTTTTCAGCTACAGAGAAATGCAGGGCTGGGCAATCCTCATCTTCACAGGTTACCAAACTTTATGCAATAAAAGATTTTACAGTAACAGCGTTATGGTTGGGTGTTAAACTGTAACAGGGAATAACATAGCAGCTTGCCAGCAGTGGCTCAGCACTGAGGACTGTTTAAAGTCTGCACAACAGGAGTATCTGCCAAGGTCAAGGATGCTAAAAGCACAACAAGGACTCCCTGAAGCCACTAGTCCCAGGAAAACCAGGGGAAGCTTTAACACTGATCAACATCCACACAACAGATCCAGACTCTTTGGAAATGAACAGCAAAAGGCAGTGGAAGGAAAATACCCTGGAAAGAGTGTTTCCAACACTGAATGACTGACCTGAGGTGGCTCAGAGCTGGTCACACAAGCACAATTCCCTTCTTCCCTCTATTGAGATAATTAAGGTAAAAACACTTAGTAATAAGACCTGCGACCTTGAAAAATGAATACACTTTCTGCAGCGCACCAGGGTGGCTCTTTTCTTTGTGTCAGCAGAAAGTCTCCTGTTCTTCCCTTTGTGAGAAAACTGGAAGAGCCAAAGCTGCAGCTGGGCAGACCACGAGATGGGATGGAGGGTTCCTCCCACCTGGTAATGCCAGGGTGCTGAGAGCTGGCAAGTGGAATGGTGCTTAAAGGCATTGAGTGTACCCACAGAAAGCAGGGAGAGGAGTTCCTGGTGTCTCAGTCTTTTATTGCACAGAAGGAGAAATAAATAATCTGAAGGCTGAAATGAACAAAGATGAAACAAAGTGAAAGGCAGTGATTTCCCTCTCCTTGTAAGGTCAAAAGTGATGTGTGGTGGTGGGGCTTGCCCAGCCCTCGCTCATGCCTATGTGGGTCCCTGCCAGGGTGGTTTTTCCCTGGGGAACAGAAGCAACAGTGATAGGAGGAAAGGAGGTCCAGATAAAACCTCACCCCATCCCAGAACCACTGCTCACCAACGCCATGATCTATTTTGGAAATCCTACAGCATCCCCAGCTGAATTTCCCACATCTCAAATCATGGCAGCAGGAGATATGGCTCATTGTGGAGCTCACCATGGGCTGGACTTTAATCAAAATAAGAAAAGATAAGGCTAAACTAATTTTGTTAAAGCACTTCTGAATCATCTGTCCCTTATGTGGGCCCAGTTATTTTGTCAGGTCTCTTCTCAGGTCTCACATCAGAAAGGATATGAGAAATCACATGAACAGCTTCTAAAACATCATTTCACAGTTATTCAGAAGAGGTCATTATTCTGCATTACTGTATTTAAATGTGTGATTTCAGTTGTGAATATACTTCATAATCTTCTTGCACTCTCCACTGATTCTGGCCTATTGTCTAGTGCCTTAAAGTACTTTCTAAGACCTTGATTGAAATGCTGAGGTAGAAAATTACTGTATTACAAGCAGGGAAATTCATGCCAAGAGGAGAAGTGAATTGACCTGGAAGGTCTCATCCATCCGTGGCACAGCTGGGAGTGGGATGCTGGCTCCTGCTGTCAAGGTTACTGCTCCCAGGCACAAAGTGTCCCTAGTCACCCAGAGGACAATTGAAATGAGGTCTAAGCTTTTATAGTGGCAACGGTCTTTAGAACTCAATAGGGCTTATAACTGAATTCTTTAAAAGGGTTATATTGTCCTTAATAACTCATCACTTCTGTGGATTGGCCCTTTCATTTCCATTTTTCCCCTCATTTTGGGTAAGGTTTGAAGCCCAGCAATACCGTAGTTCCCATAAACAAACAAGCTTCAAATACATAAATAACTATTCACATCCTTTGTGCATACATTCAAGTATTTCACAAGGCACCATAGCAGCCATTAGCACTTCTAAATGCTTTTTGAAGTAATGGATTGCCTTTTTTTTTTTTTATGTGTCCTTCACTGGTATTGGTTCCCAAATTCCTCTCTGCTGATGAGTGAGGACTGGTGATATCGGTCCCGCGAGGCGAAGTCCGCGTTCTCCTCGGTGAGCTGTCTGGTCTCCATGCCAACTGTTGCAAAGGACAGTGTCACCACGATCTGCTCCTTGGGAGATGGCCTTCTCCTGCAGAGAGAGAAGCAGAGGTGCCTGCATCACCCCTTGTTTGTCACCTATTCCTAGCTGTGCTCTCAGCTGCACAAACAAGGCAGGTGCTTTGAGAAGAGGCTAAGTCCTTCTGAATGCCCTTAGGAGGCAGAGGGCTAATCTGAAAGCACATAAAAAATGTACTCCTTTCCCTCAGTAAACACTGGAAAATACACATTTCCTTAACAGGTAAGTTTCCTCTTTGAATGTTGACTATGGCAAACACCTTCTACATTGCAGGAGAAGAAGAAGAAGCATGAACCATTTCTAATGAAAAATATCCTTCTTATAGTTTCCTAAAAACTATTAAAAAACTAATTTTTGTAACTCTTTTAAATAAAAGGGGAGATTTTCCTTCAATCTCCTTATCCCAGAGGCTACTGTTAAGAAAAACTTTTCTGATTTTCCGATCTTAAAAAAACCATCTTTAAATGGTTAAGAAAATACCTTTAAATCAAAACTCTAAGAGCATGTAGCACTGACTAAGACTTCATCAAGAACTTTAAAAGCCTCAGAGGTGTCAAGAACCCTTGTGACTCAATGGGAGGGTTTCTTTTCTTCCATTTTATCTTTACCCTTTTTCCATCCCCAGCCTCCATGGAGATAACTTTTGATTCATTTTAGTTCCAAATTGATTGATTTTAGAGTTTAATTTGATTTTTCTCTGTGTGCTTTAACCATCTAGTAAATACTAGAGTGAACCTTGCCAAGGAACTCTGTCATGCTTTCACTTTAATATTAAACCTTTGCCAGTGATTCTTTGAGTGACCCAAAAAATTCATTTGCAACAACACAGTGCACCCCTTCTGCACCCCGTCACCCTCTTCTGGGTAGTCTGCCTGACCTGGGCTCTCATCCCCTAGGGCTTAGGCAAGCTGCAGCTTTACATTGCCTTGAGAGACAGCGGTATTCGTGTGAACAAAGCTATTCAGGGCAAGAGGTGTGGAGGACAGGTGGGTTTTCAGGGACCCAGTCCCATACTCGGGAGACATCCAGTGGTCTGATAGAGAGAGGGATGGATGTGATGTGGAAGAACTGATTTCTCTGTTCTTAACCATGGCACAGACTTGCCATGAGGACATCTCATGGAGATACTATCTCCCCTGGCTTCTCTTCCTGATCACCTCTGCTACCAAAAGCATGTGCCCCATGTTATAGGGACTGTGGGCAGAGGCAGGAGCTGGCAAGACAGGCATGGGTATATGCAAGTGTGCTTAAATTGTGCTGGGCTTTCAGCTATTTTAAAGGAGCCACCAAATTTGCACATATAATGAATGCATGGCAGCTCGTGTTGAGCAGTCCTTGCTACAACCCTCACCCCAACAAATAACCCAACCAATTGAGAAACTCAAAGCCCACTGCACTGCACTGAGGCAGAGGTGGTCACAACCTACCATGGGAAACCCAACATCATGGAATTAATAATTAGGAGCATCAAAACAAATTAACAAAACTAGTTAATAACCAACCAAACAAACCCCTCAAGGTCTTCCTGGAATCAAACCCCAAAACAATGCTACTGCAGTCTCATGCAAAATCAATAATGAATGGTTCCTTCACTGAAGACCCTTGTTTATTGTATTTGCCCTGTAGCTATTGCAGCTTCCCCCCTGCATTTCCTCTCTGAAACTTGAGCACAGCTTCCATGTGTGCCTGTTCCACCACTACCACAGTAATTCGCTTTCAGTGAATGGTGGGTGGAAGAGAAGGAGTGACTAATTTCTCATTTCCTGTCAAACTTTCCCATTCCATCTGAGCCATAAAGGCTGAGCACAGACCTTAAGGGTAAGTTAAAGCTTCAGGCACCAAGATATGGTTATCAGCTGACATGTGCACACACAGAGCAGAGAAGACTTTGCCACCCCACATACACAGCCAACCATATGCTGGGCTAATGAGAGCAAACAGCTATTTTTACTATTAAGAATAATTCTGAGTATGCAAGAAGGGGCAGACAGACTCCTTAATAAGCAAGTCAATTCTTCCACCCCTCTCTGTGCACATTAGTGGGTCAGAGGAACAACGAGCAATGCATCGGTCACTGCCAAGTGACTGGTACCAACCTGCACAAAGTGATCAAAACTGACTTAATCCAGGAAAAGAAACTGAAATTTGCTGCTGCTCCTATGGAGAAAAGGCACAAGAAGTCAGTATGCTGCTAATTCTCTCATAAGAGCATTACACCACTGAATTTTTGCATAAAATCCCAAACCAACAGCCTTGTTATTAGCCTGCAGTACCCAAAGATTTCGTGATGGTGAGAACATTCCTGCAGTTTTCCTACATGATGTGGCTTTTAAACACTTGTCAAGAAATGAACCCAATGGAGAATGGCTATCCTTTCCCAGCCTGACAGCTTGTTAAACCCCAGTAAAGCAAGAGCAAAGCACAAACACCCACTGCAGTATGTTTTCCTCCCTGGATGGCAAAAACCATTCCCACTGCAGGGATGGGGAGATGGGAGGAGCCATCCAGCCAACCTCAGCCTGGGTGGCTATGGTCTCATTCATTCCCTCTTGTCTGAACCCACAGAGAGCTGGCTTAGCTTATTACACCAACATTAATTTTTTTTCTCCAGATTTCTTTGTAGAGTTTGTTTCCTGCACTGGCTCCCTGCAGAGGCAGGGAAGTGCCAGAGTTGGAAGCAAAAGCAGCAGGAGAAGTTTGTAGTGAGGTACAGGGAAGACAGAGACCTGTGGGATTTGGCTTAGGCTGTTGGGGAAGAAGAGAGAGGAGAAAGGATATTTCAGTCACAAGGGATTTCTCCTCTCAAGGTAATCTAGCCCTTATTCCAGCATCTCTCAGGCCAGTGTTTCCTATCTTTTCCAGACAAAAGGGTTGTTCAATTCTTTGAAGAACAAACTCACAGATCACTGGAAGCCTTGTGATCACAAAATAATAATTCACTCATAGCCAATGAAAAATCAGGCTGAAGACTGAGCATTCACTTCTACCATTTATTTGCTGTGCATTGTTTTACTGTATACATAGGAATGCACATGCAAAAGAAACCAAGAGAAAAATGTCTAATCATGCTGCTGTTTCTCAGATCATCTTCCAAAATCCTGTACACACTGACAGGGAAATCATTTTTAAAGTAGTTTTTGGTAAATATTTCAAAAGCAGATTACAAAGATATAATATAGTGAGTATACTAAGGCAAAAAACACTCCAACACCTGAAAACATTATTTGTGTTTTGTTTAATATATGGGGGCCATAAACAACTTCATTAAAACTTATATATATTTGAAAATATACAAATTAGCAACTCACATTCACAATCCCAGGTCTTTTCTACAATCCTTTACAGATACATAGAAAGGAAGTAACTTTAGAGCAGAAAAAGAACTGTTGAGCAATGTTTTGATGGTTACTAAGTGACGATTAGTTTTTGGTTTCTCATCATCTTAGTTTCTGAAATCTAGTGTCTATTAATAATCTTTCACCTAAATAAACCCAGGTAGCTATTTCTGCATTGTGTATGAACTCAGGCTCTCTCGACCTTTCTCATCCTGGACAGAAGATTGCACATCCAGGCATGCAGGTACCTCTGCATGCACATACCCATGTATGTATGTGTGTCTGCATGAGTAGGTGAATACCTCCCTTCAGAGACACAAAGCAGTGCAAACCCCTCCAGTGGCCTTGCCAAGGAGCTGTAGGCTCTCATGAGCCACTTTCTGAATGTGTTTCACTGTTTAATTTCAAACTTGTTTAAGCCGATCACATGCCCAGACCCTTCTAATGCCCTCTGCCTAAAAGTATTTTCCCAGATTACATTTCCAACACATTTAATGTGTTTAGCTCTGGAATCAAAAGGCTCTCTTGTTCCGCAGTTATGAATGCTGAGGTTTAATGAGAGATTCATCATAATTCCCATTTTCCTTTAAGTTTTCTCAGGTGGGTTTAAATTGATTAAGTTTATTAAAACTAATTTATGGTGGATTTTTCTCATTGCTGTGATACATTTACAAACTGCCATCCCTGTTTGTCTTAGTATCTGGTTTTGCCATTTAAAGTACAACATAACAAAGCAATAAGCACTATGTTCAAAGTATCAAACCAATGCTAGTAACAGATAGAAACCAATAGAAAATTAGGGTCAGAGAGAAAATGTATTAAAACTAGCAATGAAACAAAACCTCATTATTCACTGTGTCATCTGCATATTAAACACAAGAGTCTTGATTCCTAATTAAGCTAAATTAAAGCTTAATGAATTTTTAAGCAGATTTAATAATACAGGAAAAAAAAATACTCACCACGGGGGAGTCCTGGACTCACTTGGCCAATGTAGAAATACAGAATAACTGCTGCACCCAGGCTAACAAGGGTGTAGATCCACTGAATGACAAATGTTATGATGAGGGATATGATTGCCTGTTGGAAAGACGTGATTTGGGGTTACCCCAGAGTCCGTAAGATAATATGATGTTGACAATCCTTTTTCTGCAAAGTCCAGCACCTCCTGCTCCATCCCTGTGGGAAAACTGGCAGTGTGGTGCCTAGGAAGGACTGCTCAGCTTCAGACACAGCCTGACAGTGGGTCAGCAGCTTGTTCCTCAACCTGGCAAGCTGAGCATGGACAGCACTCTGACAGAAATTAAGCCAATGCTGGGACTTTCAAGTGGTTATGAGAGCATCAGTAAAATGTGCCTTTTTTTTCCTCCAGAAATGCTTCATCTTGGTGTTAAATGCAAGCAAAACCAATGCTTTGATGACATCATCACACCTTTATCTTTCTCAGGGTTTTCTTGGGTGTCAGAGACAGGTACAGTCAGGACCCAGGATGCAGCCACTCAGAATTATCCTGATGAGTGGCTCCTGTTAGGCGTCTCCCTCCTAAAAATGTGCTGGGATGGGGACAAAAGATTCTCCTTGCACAAGATCTGCTGCAGAGCCCAGATCCTGCCCATGGGAGAAATGATGCTGCCTGCAAGCACATGGGTGGATGGATGCTCCTGGGCATTGATGGCTGAGGCCAGTGATGCAGCAGGACCCCTGGGGACCCACATCATCTCCTGCCTAGAAAACACCTCACAGTGAGTGGCTTTTGGCCATTTACAGCATTTCCACCCAGCGCTATCTGAAAAGATATGTCACAGCTGAGGTTTCTTGGAAATGAGGTTCACATGTCAGAAGGAGCTTTATTTGGTCTCACACTTAAAAGGAGAGACAGCACAGGTTTACAGTGTCATCTTCAGCAGCATAGAGCTTCAGTGAGCTACCCTGAGTCCTAGAGGCAGTGGGCTTGGGCTACCCCAAGAGAAGTATCCAGCGGCTCACCACCTCAGGAGGCAGATTTGGCTCAAGTGGCATGTGAACAGGGGCAGGGACAGCATCTCCATGGGTGAGGTTAGGAACAGAAAGGGGCAGCATGCAAAGAAATAGCTAAAAGAGTGCTGACTAACATGATCAGTGAAGATCAGAGGGGAGAGGAGGCAGGATGAATAAACACTTTCTTTTCTTTTTTGATTCTATTTTGCATTGTTGATCCCATCCCAGCTCTGTTGCAACCTCCTCCATGGTCTGATTATTGACAGGGAACCAAATCTGCTTTAATGAACATGTCAGTCATCTCCATAAGCAAATTCCCCTGAGAAGGCAGAGAGCTGAATGCTCTGCCATGATATGCACTTGGGAGCCACCTTAGTTACTGAGCCCAGAGATGGCATCAGCACACAGCCTCCTAAGGATGTCATCACCAAAGAGAGGCCACCACATCCAACCCTCCCCTGGTGCTGCAGCCAGGTGGGACCCCTCACCAGGAGCTTGCTGCTGGCAGCAGCAGTGAATTTGAGAAGCAGGTGTCAAACTCCATTTTAGGATTAAACTAACGGGGTTTGGTGGATTGTTTGAGTGGGTTTGTTACATTTTATGCACAGCTATGAAATCCTCATCCATGCAGCAAAGCCATATGGTTCATTCATTATGCATATCTGACCCTTTCCCTGTCATCTGCCCAATAATCAATCTTCCCAAGATGAATTTAAATGTCTTAAACTTCTCAGCAGCTTGAGACAGAAGCTATTTAAAAGTTATTTATTCCTTTTAGTAACAAACTGGAGGAATGTTCTACTTTCCTCCCTCAAAAGATGGAATTTCACAGCTGGGCTGCTGGAATCAGGAGGTCAGCACTAATGAAATCCCACCCCAAGCTTGCAGAAACTGACTCACAAATAAAAGCAACACAGCTTTGAAGCTGTCGTCTTAGTCCATCCCACCTCAAGAAAAAGCAGGCTGTCACAGTGAAAAGAGGGATACTGTTTTTTTTTCCCAGCCAGCCATGCATCTTTAAAGTCGTAAGATTCTAGACTTTGAATTTGTACCCTTTTGATTTGGGCTGGGTCTTTCTTGTTTGTTTTTTTTTCCCCGTTTTTTAATTTAATATCCCACCAGGCTTTCTGTGAATTTGCTCAATGCATAGTACCTTGAGCACTTAATTCAAGTGACCTGGAATATTAGATTCAAAAGCCATGTTTTTTAATTACTGGAGTGTATTTACACTGCAGTATGTGATGAATTTCCTTCTGGTTTCTACAATCACAAAACACTGCTCAAAAAAAAAAAAAAAAAAAGCAACCCAAATTACTTACACCAGCAAAGGAAATCCAGTGACTGAAAAATCTGGAGTAGGATTCTGGTATTTGCTGAATTCCCAGCTCTGGGTTTTGTTGCTTTATAGATATCTCTGCAGAAAAGGAAAAAAAATAGAAAGGAGCTATAATGTGGGGGTTTTTCCTCCACTTTACATTACCAGATTCCAGGAACCAAAGCAAAAATTCTAGTTGACAGCTGGGTGTGACAGAGTTAACCCAAAAATTCTAAAACGAAAACTGAAAAGATGTGCAAGAAAAAACCCAGGAAAGTTGCCAGCTCTGGTACTGAGTCCATTTGAAAGCCACATCTGTCTATCTCTGCCTAGTTTCTCTATTTGTGAAATAAGAAAAAAAAATACTTTTCTCCCTCAGATGGGTTTGTGAAGCTTGACTGACTAATGTTGATGAAACACTACAGATGACAAACTCCATGCAAATACATTGTATCAAATACCCACATCAGGATCCGAACAAATTTAGACCCTCAGCTGTAGATGTTGAATTAGAGATTCTACCTGTGGCATGGGAACCACTGCATTTTGATAGCCTGAGTTTTAGACTCACATGGCTCCATCCCTCCTACCGCACACTAGGATGAAGTAAATCCCAAGATACCCTCAAACTCTTTTTAATGTACAGCATTAAGCATGTCTGTGTAGAATTATGAGTATATAGTAAACAACCCAACACTAAATATAGTCCTGCCTGCTTTCCTGTGATTAATCTTCTGTAGGAAATTGCATTGGAATGTCTCCTGTGATGCACTGCAATGAACTCTACCTTCACCTGGAATAAATGATATTATTGCTATGAATCACTGAATGACAGCCCCATATAAAGCTAGTTTCACACCTGCCTTCAGGAAAGCACTGGGAGGACCAAGGTTATAAACCATTTCCTCTCATCCTGGAGATGTCCATCTCCTATAGCCCCTAGCTTCTCCCCTCAGGCCTCATTTCACTCTGGAACTGTTCCCCCTGCTCCAGCATCCTGGGTGTGTTTTGGGCATCCACAGGAGGTGATGAGCACAGACCTGCATCACTCTGACAGCCCTGCTCATCCAGGACCTGCTGGCTCTCGCTGTGGGGCTCCGTGGTCTCATCCCAGCCATTCTGAGCTGGGGGAGCATGGTGATGGAGATCCAGGAGAAAGCTGTCTTGTAATGTCTGCTTGGCTGGCTTCTTCTTCACCTTCTTTTGTTCAACCTTTTGGGTTAAAGTCTCAGCTCCTTCTTTTTCATGAGTATCTGGCTCACTACAGAAAGGTTTAAAAAGCTGGTCCATGTCTTTTTTGAATTCCAGCAAGGTGCCATTTGATCTGCTTTGAATTACTCCATCTGCTGCATGGCTGGAGGGCTTGTTGAAAATTAGAGGCTGGGAAGAATGAGCAGGTCTAGCAGTTCCCATCTGGGTCTCTTCAGGTTTCTGATGAAGGTTGTAGCTCAAGGAGATCGAGAAATAGGAATAGTCTACAGCAATATATGTCAACATGAAGTTGATGGTGACTATTGGAGCAAGAATGTTCACTTGCCCAATGAAGACAAAAGCCATGGTGATGAGACTTGTTAAGCAAATTGCAGCCACTGGAGTCTTGCTGGGGCCTTTCTAGTTCATAAATAAAACAAAATTACATTTAAATTAATAACCCCAAACCTCACCATGAGGATTCCCCACTTGCTCAGCTGCCATGGATGGTTACCTGGGTTGTCTGTAGTCTCTTAGTCATGAAATACATGCATGCATGTACAACCAGAGGCTCACAGGCCTAATAAATTAAAGAATAGGCTGTAAGCCAAAAGATGAGCTCCCACCTCATGCCTGAGCCTTGTTCTAGCTTTGTCTTTGGAAAATTCATCCTCTCTCACTCATATCTCCATGGTAAAACAATGTCATTAAAGCAGCAATAAACCTTCAGAGAGATTTGTGGGGCTTATGGGAAGTCTGGCAGTAAAACATGTTAATTAGAGTTAACTGTTCATCTCTAATGATTCTACAGGACTCTGCATTGCTGCCTACCCTGAAGGCTCCTGCACGCTGCCCTTGGAAAGGCTTTGACTGCCAGACACAGTCAAGGAAGCTCTGCCTGCACCTTCATATCAGCAGCTTTTGGCCCTGCCCTGACACACAGCTGAGCTAAACGCATGGTCTGCTGAGCCTCCACATGTGGGGTTTCCCTGCTTTAATCTACCCAAGCTGCATCTGCCCAGCAGCAGGAGGAAAGCAGCAGTGAGGTTGGGCAGGAGAGGATGCTGGCGGGTGGGAGTCAGCTCCCAGCAGTGCTGGGTATGTGTTGGGAAGGCAGGCAACCAGGAGAAACAACATCTGCCCCTCTCTTCTGGGGAGTGGTGAAGCCAGGGAAAGAAGGAGAAGAGAGACAAAGCAAAGAACATCACGGGTGGAAGTACTTGATCTCATGAAGTTTAATTCCAGGTCTAAAATGCCTTTCCTTGGCCCAGCAACCCTCCTGCTGTGCCACCTGAGAAGCCTGTGCAGGCTGTGTAAAGACCTTGCTGGAAAATATCTTACATCTCCAGTTTTCACTTACTGCATTTACTTCTTTAATAAACACACAGCTCAAATGGAAACTGTTTCTATTTTCTACACTCTTATTTATTAAGAGAAGGGGGACCAGTTCTGGACCATTACAGCTTTTTCAGAATGAATAGAAACACATCTCAGGGACAAAGGAACACAGATCTCAGAAAGCATCTTCAGTAGCAGAAAGATGTACTGAGATGTGAAACAGATGGGATGATCTCAAGATGTCTCTGGTTTGGGTTTAACTCTACTGAAAACATTTGTGTCCTTCCCATCAGCTGGGTTTAAGGTGACCACAACACTTTCTTCAACCATAGAAAAGAAAAACTGATGTGGAATAGATCAGTAAGGACAAATTAGAGGTACTCACTCTCCACAAACCAAATGTAAACAATTTTCAAGGTGGCAGAGAGAAGGAACACGAAAAAGTCATCTGCCTTTGATTTCTCACCTCTTTGTAAGCCCTCCCTATCATGGCACTCTGCCTGGAGTTCACAGCAGAAAATCTGACAGAAAGATAGAAAATTATCAGAGAAGAGAGGGAATCAACACTGAGAATTTCATAAAGTTTGCAAAGTGGAGAACAGCCTGTTCTGGGATCACCTGAAAACTGTCTTCAGGAGCTGGAAGTTTTTTCTGTTGTTATTGTTCCTGCTTTCCCTGCAATTATGACTCTTATTATTATGACTTTCATCTTAGAAAACTACTTTGAGAAACATAAAGCAACTAATAGAAAATTATTATACTTATAAATCATTTAAATATTTTAAAACATTCATAAATAGCATTAATGTAAAATATTTTTCTGTACTTATCAGGTACTCTGAAGGAGCAAAGCATCAAAAGGCTTTTCCAGCCACTCCATACAGACATGTATTGCAGGTTATTGAGAGTGATGGAATTATTTTCTCCCTGTTCAGAATAAGGGAAAATCATAAAAAATAGTTTGCTCTTGATGTATAGCCCATGACTCCAGAGTCTTGGTGACTGATATCTTGACTGATATCAGTAGAATGACTCATGTGAATGAAGATTACTCATGAGGACAAGGAAAAAGCTTCTTGTCATATTCCAAGCAAGACTTTGTTTCAAAGCATATCTAAAGCTTAGAAGCTTCTCAACTTAACCTTTCAAATCTCTTCTTTGTTTTTATTTAATAGTATACAAAAGTCACCTTAACTTACAAAGAAGAGTCCTCTTCTCCAGTGCATGCAGACTGAATCCACAGGACCATGATTAGTCATAGTATTCAGCTATGAGGTTACCACAGAGGACAGGAACAGCTCAAAGAAAATGTGCAGGAAAAAAAGAAGAAAAAAGAAAACAGCAAAAAGGTGAACAGACCCATCCATTTCATTAAGTGCTGAGACAAAGGCTTCAGGAGGGCAGAGAAGAGCTAGGTACTTCTTTCAGTCATAGTTTGGATCAGCACCACGTAGATGTGGCATTTGCAAAAAACCTCCACAGGTAAAGTTGTATCATAAGTGACTGTTTTACTGGGGACATCTTGAAGAAGCTGGTCAGAGGGAGGGGGGGAACACCAGGAACGGCTGTCCATGTGTGGTGGCAGAAAAGACAGATTCATGCTGGGACACTGGGGTGGGTGAGCGAAATGCCAGGGTGAAGCAGGGCTGCTCCTGCACAGTGCCAAATCCCATGGGAAGGCTCAGGGCAGAGGTGGTACAGCACAGGGGATAGACAGGGAAACGACCACAGGCAGTTGGATGCTTTTTTTTTCATAAAACTACCTATTTCCTGGCTTTTCTTCCTATGCAGAGGATACCAGATCCTGAGCTGTTCCCTTCTTGCATTTCATACATCTCCCATCTCACTCTACAGACACATAGAAATCTTGGCTTCTTAAATTCAGGTGAAGGTTTGACAGCAATCTCAGAGAAATGATGACTAACCCCATGTCCAAGGAAGGCGAGCATGGGGATCACATTCTCCTGGGCGATGCACTGCAGGATCCTGGGTGCTCCATACAGTCCCCCCATGCAGGAGGCCAGGGATGAGATGTACAGCCCTAGCAAAAACAAAAAACCCACCAAGGATACCTGGAGGAGGTGGAGAGAACACAAAGTTGATAATATTGTCCTTTAAAGACCCCCAAGCAGTCTTAAATACATGTATTTTAAGAGATCACATATGTTTTGTAACATTGCTAAATGAACAGAGTGAGCCCTGGAAAAGCAGCAAGTTAATTGGTCTGTGGTATAAAGTACAAGCAATTAATACAGGAAAATTATCTCATAGAAGTAATTTAATACTGAACATCCTGTACCGACATAGCCATTTTACAAGCTCATATCCAAGAAATTCTTTGTCACTTGAAGGAATTGAAGCAAAGCAGCAGCTATTAGATTCCCCTTAAGTAACTGGAAGTGAGTTTATTTCAGGAGAAATTGCTTATATACAGAGCACATCATACAGGAAAAGCTGCCCAGGCTTCCAACCATCCAAAACAGGAAGACAAACCCCTGTGTCTCAGAGGAGAAAACCAATCCTGGAAGAAAACCCACAATAAAACCAAATCAAAATTGCCACTTAAATAAATGGCATCTCAAAAAACATGCTCCAAAGGATATAATACAATGACCTTATTTTCCTCTCTTCAATGAGAAAAGAATTTCCTTTGGCCAACATGAAGTTTAAAAAAAAAAAATCTTTAAAGCCATAGTGCTAACAAGACTGAGTTTAGAATTGGTTTCTGAAAAGTATCCTTTCAAACTGGGAGCATCTCCTGCAGGAATGGAGGAAAAGGAAGGGCAGCTCCTGGTCTGTCACACAGAGACTGGAGTCTCCCTAAGCAAGTCCCCACTGTCAAGAGATGCAAGCACAGACAGCATATATAAAAAAAACACCCAAACACACAAAACCCCATAATATGAATATTGTGCAAGAAAGCTTTGAAATGCAAGTGTCCCTGTCACCACTGTATAAGGACACAGGCAGATACAACTCAGGAAATAGGGTTACTGGCTTTCTCCAAGACCACACAAATCTGACAGTCAGCAGCCAGGCACAGAGAACAGCAAGGCATGGGAGTAACATCAGCACAAAGGCCAGGCAGAGAGAAAGCCTTGCCCATACTCCACTGAAGGAAATGCTGAAGGTACAGACAAATATCTGTGGCAGAGGATGTCACCAAATGCAGGTCCCCTGCATCCTACATGTCTTTTGTTTTCACCTCTCCTCTCATGGAAAATAAGGTCTAAATGAACACAGGTCCTCCCAGCTTCTGCCCCTGTTGAAGTCAGGTGGCATGTTCTTCATTAGAAAGAATTATAAAAATTTACATGGTTAAAGATGAGTCAGATGAGACACCTGACTTTTTCATGTCTATTAAATCTGCACACAGCAAAAAGGAGATTGGGTAAGAAGCCATAAAAAGCTTGCTGCTTTGCAGAAGGCATGTAAAATTAATGTCATGATTCAGAACTGTACAAACTTCCTACCACAACATTTCTTTTCCCCATGAAAATCCACTTGGCTTTGTGAATTTTATCTTGTGGGACAGAAGAAACCTAAGGCAAAGATAAGCAGATCCTGGCTTCCATTAGACCAATAGACACTCAGTGAGGAATCTTTCCTTCCCTCTCTGCTAATCCCACCCTACTCTGAGAAATACTTGGAAGAAACAAACAGTTGCACCAGACATTATATATTATTTTAGCTGCTAAAAATGCTTGCATTTAAATGTGCTACTTGACATTCAAATCAGGGTTAGAGGGGAAGAGTCCCTTTCACCAAGGCTGATGAAAGGGTTTGCTGTGGATTCTGAACAGAGAGAGTGTGAATACATTGCAAGGAATTGGCACTTGGAGCTCATTAGAAGTGAAATTATTGAATCTCATTTTTATGTTTAGAAAGCCAAACAAACATTGTAACAGAAAAGCAGCTAAGCACTCACTCATCTGTGAGTGACAGAAAGGTACAGTTTGGAGGAGTAATGATCTCTCCCTCCTCCCTCTCTCCAAAGTCATTAAAATCTAAGGCAGCTTGTAATAACTTAAGCAACATGAATATTGGGATTGCACCATTGGTTTCTTCAGTACTAGGGAAAAGAAAACCAAATTTGCTTTTGGAGGGGTGTTTGTTTGTTTGGTTTTTGTATTTACTATTATTAAATACCTTCTCACTCTTTATTAGATTTTTCATTTCCACCCTGAGGGTTTTGAAGTTAAAGCACAGCTTTAACAATCTCTTTCTCTTCAGCTGATTCACTTAAGTCTGATTCTTTTAGTTACTGCACTTTATGCTTACTAAGTCATTGACATACAAAGAGGTTGCCTTACAAAAGGTAGGCTCATTCTTTTTTTCCCTGAAACAAATTTATTTTTTTTACCTTACCAGGAAGTGGCAGAGCCCCACCAATAATTTGGAGTTTATCTGGGGGGCTGGAAGAAGTCTAGAACTGCAATTACTTAGAAAACAAAGCAAGAGTTTTGATATTTTAGATTAAAACCATGTTACAAATCAAATAGTGTAAACTTCTCAACTTCAAATTAATCACAAGAATTAGTGTTAAATACAGTGAAACCATGATTTTGGATAATAATGAATAGCAGAAAATTAGCCCTTCTGCATCCCCATTCAATGTAAGACAATGGCACACACCAAAATCTTTTGCTCTCCTTTTAAGGGCCTGCAATGGTAAGGTTCATTGCATGTTACACTACAAACCTCCCCCGTGTACATATACCCATGTGGAATGTCTGGAGTTTAATAATCCTATTGCTTGCCCTGCAATTACAGCCTGCTAGAGATGGAAATGTGAGCGCCGCTTGACTTAGTAAAGATAAGCATGGGGGTTCTTTAGAGATTTCAATTTGTGTCTAAGCTTTCACACATGAGAAAGGATACATTGAATAAAATACAGCATTTATCATTAGACCACATTAGCATACTTTAGCTCTTAAAGCTATTGCAGGTGATTATACCAAGATTCAGCATTACTGGATATGGTGGTGAATGCAAAGCTATTCAGATCAATTGTACACTGGGATTTGCGATAGGGAAATCCCCCTGAATTTCAATGAGGGATGGGTACCCATATTCCTTAGGCTTTTGGAAATTTCAAGCATTCAGTAAGGCAGATGGCAACTTGAAAGCACCATTATATAAAGCCACAGAGGGTTATTTGAGCAAGTTACCTTCTCTGCTATCATGAAGTCATAGCGGAGTGACTGACGGGTACAAACAGTTCCCAGTAAAAAGACAAAGACTATGTAGAGAAACCATCTGCAAACAACAAAAATAAACTGTTTTTTTTCCTCAGCAAGACAAGACCATTGACAATTCTGCCCATTAGGAGAGCCAGGAGACAGTCGAGTACCCACAAGTTGTATCTTCAATCACTCTGCATTGTTCCTGCATGATTTAGCTTCAGGACTAAATTTAACACCAGTCCATGTTACTCGCCCACTATGATGTGCCAGGGACAGCTGCAGCTACCTGCAGGGGAAGCTACCTGCACCCTTTAGATGTGCATGGGAGGAATATCCCAGTCCAAAGGACAGACTTTTTGGTAGGGCCTGCAGCAACAGGACAAGGAGTAATGGTTTTAAACTAAAAGGAGGCAACTCAGACTAGCTATAAGGAAGAAATTTTCTACCATGAGGGTGGTAAAACATGGAAACGTTGCCCAAAGAGGTGGTAGATGCCCCATCTATGGAAGCATTTAAGGTCAGGA
Organism: Neodrepanis coruscans; assembly: GCA_013400695.1. Taxonomy (NCBI): domain Eukaryota; kingdom Metazoa; phylum Chordata; class Aves; order Passeriformes; family Philepittidae; genus Neodrepanis; species Neodrepanis coruscans. The sequence goes on along the minus strand of VYZS01006547.1, from coordinate 36,559 downwards.
TGGACAGGGCTCTAAGCAACCTGAACTAGCTGAAGAAGTCCTGCTCATTTCAGGGAGGGTTCGACTGGATGACCTTTAAACGTTCTTTCCAGCCCAAACCATTCTGACTCCATGGTTCTGCAGGAACACAGGGGTCCCCTCATCTGGCATTAATGTTAACAGTGCAGCCAATCTGTTCTGCAGCCTCAGTCATGATCCTCCTCTGATGTCTCTGGCCTTTCAAATACTCAGATAGGAATATAAGTTAGTCTGTCTGTAAAGCCCAGACAGCAGAGATGGGAATGACTACAGGAAATGGCTAGATATGTATCTGTGATGTTTCTGTGTCCTATGGAATCCCCACACTTAAAACAAGCACCAATTTCAGCAGGAATCCTTCGAAATTGTGATGATCCTTCTTTCCTGACTGGTACATGATTAAAAGTAATAATTTCGAAGGTAATTTAGGGGACAATGAAAGAAGCAGGAGAGGCTACTGAGGTTTTTTAGTTTGTAACAGTATTTTTCTCCTCAAAAGTAGCATTTCCTTGGGGAGAGCACTATTTGACTTGGATGCAGGACTCCACTGTCCCCCTGGCCTTGCAGGTGGGTAGGTCATCTCACCTGTCTTGGCCTAATTTTCACAGTAATAAAAAGTACAACTTTCTAATATTTATTAAAAAAATTAAAACCCTTTGAGAATCAACAGGCAATGAGTGACAACACCCCAAGTCTTTGAGAACTCTGCACTGCACTCTGGGACAGCACAACCACTCCAGCATCAACACGTATCCCACCCAGCAGAGGAAGGACTGATTACATCCGCATTAACAAACATCTATTCTAACCCACCCAGAGTAGGTGGTGGTAATGGATGATCATTTGAATGAGAGCCACACTTTAATTTTCCAGATGGCTGAGTAATAAAACGTTGATGGGAATATGAAATGGATTGGTCACATCCAGAGCAGTCTTCAGAGCAAATTTTCCCCAACCCATGACTTACGAGGTGCCAATAGCAGCCAAAGACCCCAGAGGGATGTTGGTAGCAGGCTTCTGGAGATCTCCACTCATATTGAACCCAGCCATCACACCTGTATTTTGCAGAAATAAGTGCAATTTAGAGTCAATCTAAGTTATAGTATATATAATACACATTACAATATGTAATATAATTTAATCAATCAGTTCATTGATTGCTTGAGAACAGTAACTTCACTGCACTGCCACACAAATGAATACTGCCTCCCATCGATTGCTTGGTAAGAAACTGTTCATGTGTTTAACAGAAGCAAGTCACCACTAACACGTGAAAGAACCCTTTGTCCAGTTTGAATAATGTGGGTAGGGGAGAATAAAACAGTATCTGAACAAAACCCATCTTGTCTTAATACAAGCCTCACAGAAGACAATGCTATTGAATTGTTGAAAAGAAAAATGCCACTGTTCATCACAGCAGCACATGCAGCAGGTGGTGCTTCCCCCAGACCATATCCATTACAGGTCCCTGAATTCATGGGGGACAGCCGCCCTTACAAAACAGCCGGTCCTGTCTGGGTTAAATGATGATCACACGCACATTTAGCAGAGGGAATAACAGTGCTCTCGGCACGTAGGTGGCACCTTCAAGCCAAGGGATCTGCTTTGGAAGTAGGCATTATCTCTGCTTTGCAGATAGGAAAACAGAAATGCTAAGAGGGCAAGAGATTGTCCCAGCGTCACGTAGAAAACACATGGTAGAACTACGAATAAAGTACTGAACTGTTATTTTAGGCCAGAGTACAGGGTATTATACAATCAGGGACAGTCCTTAGCCTAAAAAATTACTATCTAAAGACACAAGAAAGGGAAACAGGATGAAGCAAAGGATTATGGTCTCCATATTAAGGCTAGAAACTTGAGATACAGATTGGTTAAGAAGCTTTGTCCCTAGCTGAAGGAGGAGTCATACCAGCCTTGTCAGGAAAACACAACTTCCCTTGACACATTATCCCGAAAGTTTTCCTAGAAGATTATCTGCTATAAATATAAATATGTGATCTAAAATCCTGATGAGAATTTGGACAATTTGAAGGAAGGACCAAAGAGCCTCTTCAAGACACTAACTTCTGCCCACCACTGTCCCACCCCTTGGATGCCAGACAAATGTCTTCATATGGACACGTGGGCCAGAAGCCAGCCAGCAGTGCTGATGGCATGGTCTCTGGGAGCTGGGGTGAGATCACCACAGAACAACAGTGAGAAAGAGGACGCCAATGCCATGGTGCTCACAGCATCTGCCAGCCCCAGCAGCAGGGGACCGACTGCACGTTGGTCTATCACTCGGCTGCCAAGCCCAGCAGTCATTCCTCATTTTCAGAGGGCATAAGAATGACGAAGTCAGTCTCTGAGGCTGCAAATCTGAGTGACTACAGTTCTAAATCAGCAACAGCCCATTGCATTTTCAAGCTCAAAAACTGATTGCTGCCTGGAAGGGTTTTCTCCCAAGATGAAGGATAGACAGGAGGCATGGGACAAATCTCAGGGTAAAGGGGACAAACACAGATCAGCCACATGGATGCCTTCTCTACTGCCTACAGACCTCGCATGGTCACTCATGGGCTGTCAACAAGGCACAGAGGGTGGGTTGCTAATCAAGGAACAGGAACTCATTTCTGCTCTGACCCAGGCTTTGCTGTGCATCTTCATAGCTGATGTCCTCATCTGTTCATCTCCCTTTTTCCCCTTTATCAGTCAACTCACCAGCCATCTTTTTCTGTCATCTCCACCATGGAGCCAGAGCCACAACAGCCACTCCCTGGTCCCCAGAGAATCCTGGCATTCCTCAGCTCCTGGAAGAGCTTTTCTTCCAGATTCAGACCAGATTTGAATCCTTGACACCATACCGAAAGCATTACAAATGAAAATGAGTTCTTAATTTTCTCCCGGAATACCACTTTGTGGATGTATTTCTAAACAGCACAGCTAAAAGCCTGTCAACTGCTGTAGCTTTTTTTAGATAAAGCTTCTAAGCCCTGTTCAAGTCCTGTTCCTTTTAAACAATTTACACAGTTACTTACAACTTACACAGTTCCTTTGCACAACTGTGAGGAAAGTGAGGAAGGCAGAAGTCCATGGAAATAGTCACAAATATCACACTAAATGAAATCTCTATGAAGTACTCTTGATGCCATGTTTGCCCGCAATTCACAGACAAAGCAGAAAGCTGAGAATACTCTGAATTTTTCCTCCAAAGGCAACAAACTATCGTCAGGAGGACAGATGTTAACCTTATGTGCCTCTTTGCCAAGTTTCTCAAACATCTGGCACCACCTTTAAATCTTCCATCTTGAGCTTTACTCACCTCTTCCTCATCCAAAGTCCTGTCTCAGCAAAGCACTGGGGAAATACCAAAATGACATTTTCTGCACTTATCATGAAAAAAGTTGAAGACGTGAGTCATCGGCATGGCAATGACTGCACAGCTTAGGCTGCCCCATTGCCTCCCTCCCACAGACACAGATAATCAGGAGCAGCCAGGAGATGACCTGCCAGAGCCCACATAAAGAGGATCTTGAGACTGATGATTAACCACCTGCTGTGCGGTGATCAGGGGTCAGACCCAGAACACTGCTCACCATCAACTTCTGTCAGGGCCCCCAGGAGGTCACCAGAGTCTCATGTCTTCCATGGCCAAAAGGCCAAAGCCATCACAGAGGGAACCAAAACAGATATTCTCAGCTAGTGAGGCCAAAGCTATCTCCTCTGTGCTGCTCTGACCCAACTCGTACAAAAGTATGTACAATCTGGTAGCACAGATGTATGGACAATGCCAAAGCCATCTCTCCAACACCACCCAAAAAGTGGTTTTCCAGACAGGATGAATGCTGCCAGAGAGCAGTTCTGTAGGCTAACCAACATACTTTTCAATGAAAGGACAATGTCATTAATTTAAAAAAAACACCATCCTAAACAATCTCCACCATCCATAGCCTCGGACACCCCCTGCCAGAGAACTGGTCTCCCTTGCAAGAAGCCACAAAAAGCCTTGCCAGAGATTCTGGATGCCTGACAGATGAAAAACCCTACACTTGCGTATAAAACTCAACAACATGGAGAAATAGGGACGTTCCTTTCTTCAGACACAGATCTATCCCTAGGGAAATGGCCAATCCTTTCTGAACTCAAGCAATCATATCTGCAGACTGTTCATGGAGAAAATTATCCACCTCTCTGTTTCAACGAGATAGCAGGCTGGATTTTCCACACTGGCTATTATCTTAGAGAGCAGCAGATAATGACAAAGCTTCTGGACAAGGAAGCATGAAAACACAGTCAAGCCAGCCAGGAAATTATGGCTGAGACACTCTGTACATTGCTGCTATTCCCAGCGTAATCTGGTCCTGGGCATCATCCAGGCAGTGGATACGTGCATGAGGGGACCACCTACACTGTATGTTAGATACAACCATCAGCCTCACCAGCTCTGGCTTCTAACTCCACCAGCTATGGTTTATAACTGCAGATACGATCGCTTGCAAATACCCATTGCATTTCTAAGTGAACTTACTATAAAATATAAACAGGGTTTTTTTTTCCTTCACCCAAGTGATGAAGAATGGAAAATCTTAGATAAGAATTGTAGCTATTTTTTTTAAAGGGCCAACTTCTCCACTGATGTAAGCTGGCACATCTCCATGGACTTCAATGGAGTTGTGCCAGTTTACATCATCTGATAACTTAGCCCAAAACTTCTAAATCTATTTGCTGTCATTTTTGTAAGTGCCAAATACGGTTTATTTCAGAACTGGTTTTGGTACGGTGATATTTTCCACTAATGCCATTTCAAATGACATCTTATTTTCTTGTATCACATGACAACACACTTCTTTCATTATACAGAAAACCTCGGGGATTTTGTAGAAAAAGGAAAATGTTTTTTGCACAACAGAAATTACATTTGTCTTCATTTTAGAAATGCATTGATGGCTGCGTGGCTGCTGCTGGGAGCTGCCTGTGGGCAGGCAGCTCCTGAGACTCTCTCCCCGTGCAAAGTCCTGGCTGGGTGGGTAGCTGAGTGCTTGCCTATCACAGCATGGCAGCAAAACATGTGCATTAAGAAGTATTTACAAACACACAGAAAAACATCTGGTTAATGCACAGCATCTCTGTAGGGGCATGTTCACATTTTCCGTAGTGTGTATTTTAGTCCTTTTGACTGAAGCCAGCAAATCTGAGTCTTCCATACCCATGCACTCCCATTTAAGCCAGCTCTAGATGTATGTTTTGGATTGCTCAGCAACTGCTCTATGATTAAATGACAAACGTGGGGGAATAAAGCCAACTGCACTGCACATCCAGCTGAAATGGTTTAAATAGATATTACCCAGGGAGCAAACAGACCAGCCTCTGCTTACCAACACTCAGCCATAAAACTGGGATAACTTCACTCCGTTGCTGGAGTTGTACCAATAAAACACATTGAAACAGAGAAAACAACCCAACCTGGAGCAAAACAATGCAAGGAGGATGCTTGTAGGAGGCGTCGTGTTGCTACTAGTCTATGACCATCCCATGCCCTCCAGTTGAAGCCAGCCCCTGACAGCTCCTCCTGCCTGTTTGGTCCTGGCAAGGGTCCCCCACAGGTCCTGCTTCCTTTTCCTGAAGTTGCTGCCTCTCTTTGCTTTTCTAGCTACCAGCCTGCATTTTGGAAGTTTCTGTTTCACTGCTATTTCTAGTGGAAATGGGCAACTTAAAACCACTTCTAAGTAAATCCCAGAGGCCAAACTTGAACCAGTTGAATTCAGATAACCATTTCAGAGAGAGGAAAAAGCTTATCCTGAAGAGATCAAAATAGTTTCACTTCAAAGAGGAACATTTCTTCTCAGAAAGGCCCAAAAAATTTGTTTCACAATTTCCTAAACATTTTTTTAAAAATCTTTGTTATCAAAACAGCATCTTAAATTGTAAACTAGCATATGATAAAAATTAAGAAGATTAAACACAATATTTAATAATTAAAGATAAACAGAACATTGCTCTGGGTCAAAGAACTGTTTTAAACTGGCTCAATGTAACCCCCCCCAAACTAAACAGCATATTGTTTTGCTGAAACTCTCACTAACTTTCTGTTGTATCTTAAGGCAAAGAATTTTGCTTCCAGTGTTTGGGCTGGGTCACTACAGGGGTTCCAGCAGAGATGAGGATGGTGATGGGCAGAAACAGGAGCAGCCTGGGAGTAATATTCACCTGTCCCTGTCATTCCTCACCACTTGCTCACAGTCTACATCACACTGCCTGCCCTGCATCAGAGGCACTGGCAATCCCATCACACCTCTCCAGACTCCTTTTAATGCCACTGCCAAGCTCATCCCTGAAATGTCATCTCCAATCTCACAGGCTGCCTGTCCTGCTGGCAGGCTTGGTCTGCATCCAGACAGTGCCCACAATGCAGTGGGAAGCAGCTCTGCTCCACCAGGTGGGACCCTGAGAAACCCAGGGCCACCCTCTGCAGCCCAGCATTGTACCCCATTGTGGGGGACAAGGAGGAGAGAGAGGAATGCCAGGAGGTTCAGGCAGAACCTGGGGGAACCAGCCCTCACTCACCACCCCAGCCCAAGGGGATGTGAGCTTTGTTCCCAGCACTTATCAAAAATGGGATCCCCATTTGTGATCTGCAGCAGAGAAGTCTTGTCTCCTATCCTAGAAATTTCTTAATCAGACACAAGCTTTTCCATACAAAGCGCCAAACACAATCCTACATTTTATGAGGCTCCTGATCTCTACAGTGCTACAAACAGCAATAACACGAGCAAAAACCATGTTATATGGTACCACTGGCACTGCTACTCTGAAGGGATAATTTAAATCCTGTAAATAACCAAGCAATTAAAAAGAACACATGAAAAAGCTGTGTAACAAATGAAGTAATTATACATCATCCTGAACTGTATCTTCAGAGTATGTTTAACATTACTACCAGCATTACTACTGCTAACTAAACAGAGCAACAGGCTGCCAGGGTTTTAAATAAATTGTATCTATTAGCTTTGGCATTCTTCCTAGCAGCCAAGCATTAGCAGTGATGAAGAATCATTTAATATGGCTAATCACGGTAATTTTCTGCACAGTTTTGCCATAACTATTCCTTCTTCTATAATCAAGGAACTGGGAAAAACCTGCTTTCTTGCACCAGAGGCAGAGATCACAAGGAACATCCTTTTCACTGGCTGGGGGACTTAGCTGGGTCAGTCAAAAATTACAACAAAAAAGAGGGCAGAAGTAATCTTCTCCATGGTGCCAACAGTTCAGGCTGATCAATTTTCCAAGAGGAAGTCTACAGAGAGGCAACAGCCAGCCTTACAAGCTGGGAGAAAGGATTTCAAAGGATAATTTCAAGTCCTGCACTAGGTGCACCTGACAAAGTGATTTCTGCTACCAGACTATACCTCCAGTCTCATCTGTTTCACAAAACCCTTTCATTTGTCTCCCTGTACCGCAGCAATTCTGAAATCAACTTCCACTGAGTTGCTTAGAGCTAATCCTCTGAAAATTCATTCCATAATCCAAGGATTCATCGCTATGGAAACTGCTTATAATCGGTACTTTTTATAGCTTAAAACACCCGGCATCAACAAAGGGTATTGTAACTCCAACTGATAGTTATTGCATTCCCATTGGAGATTGTCAGCTCTGGAAAGGGGACATGCATCTTCCTGGTAATTTAAGGGAATGAATAACATGAAGGCATCTAATTAAGTTCATAAATGAGAGTTCTGGCTGACATACAAAGATGACAAAGATGCAGCAAGTGGTGGGTCAGCATCATGAGCAATGGCATCAGCCCAGCCTGGACACCCGCTGAGGTAAGGATGGAGGGAATGTCCTCCTGTGCCCTTCCCACTCTCCCAATGCAATCAAGTCATAAGGTTCATCTTAATACATCATAATCAGCTGTTTTAAAAAGGTTTGATACCTTGTGGCCTAACAGCATGGGCCAAGATCAGCACTTGAGCCTTGTCCTTGACAGAAAAGGATTTACACCACCACAACAACCCATAAGAGTTCACCAGCAGTTAGTGACCACAGAGCACATTCAAGTGAACAGGACGGGAGTGTTTAAAATTTTAGATGCTAGAGGGAAGCCTGAACATTTTAAACTGACCACATGAGTCTGCTATGGCCAGGTGTAATCCTGCCCACTGTACCTTGCAGCCCAGAGGAATTTCCCTTGCTTCTGCTTATCTCTGAGATGTGCCTGTGGAGGGAAAGAGGGGGAGGATAAAACTTAACTGTACCTGTGGCAGCTGGGAAAAACACTCCAAAAACAGTGAAGAAGGACTCCCCCTGGCTGTAGTCTGGTAGTGTGTTGTTGAACATCAGCTCTTCAGAGTAGCCGACGAAGCCATGCTCTGCAAAGACAGGGAGGGTGACAGGAGAACCTCAGAAACCTCCAGGGCTACAGGAGACCCTCCAGCTTCTCTCAGCAACCTACCGTCCTCTAAACATGCACAACTGCAGTGGCTGCTTCCAGGGATCATTTGAAAGGATAAATGTCAACTTATATGGTGAGGGGAGAAGGCAGAGTAGAGGTCAGTGTGCCAAGGTTGCAGGTGCCAAGGAAAGGTGCAGAGGCGCAGACCAGCACATCCAGAGACATCATCGGGCTGGGTGGCTCTCGCCAAACCAGAACACAGAGTGTATGGAGTCCTATCTCTGAGTAAGCACGGTATCTTCCTGGCTACTGAAGAAAACTGGCTGCAGAGATCAGCTATTATATTTTTACTAATATTTATATTTATTAATTTATTCCACTTTAATCCTCTTTCCAAACAGAGCAAAATTAGACTGCCCTAAGACAACTGCATTTCTGAGCAAGCCCTCACATCATATCCCAATGCTGTGTTCCTGTCAGCTCCTGCACAGACAAGAAGACCTGAGATGTGCCCATGCTGCGAAGCTACTACCAACACACCCATTTTATACACTGGTTGCCAATGAGCCCAGAGCTAGTAATGTCAGTTTGCTTCATGGTGGGTTCTCCTCCACAAGATGACTCTCTGTGGAGAAGGAATAAGGTGCTCCAAATCCACCCACCCCCGTATTGTGCACTTACCCTCCTGATGTCATTCCTCTCCTGCTGCTCCTGCATCTCCAAATCAGGTCTGAACGTGGGGCTGTGCATCACAACCAGCCATTCCCCACCCCCCCCTCCCAAATTTTCTGCAGATGATTATTACAGCACAACAAGGAGCAAATGTTGAGACCCTGGGCTGTGCCCACTCCCCACATCGACTTCTGACCTGTCCTTCTAAGGTCATACACAAGTTTTACTTTCCAAACAAAAAGTTCTACGTAAGATGAGAGAGAGGGGAAAGCAATGGGTAGGATATCAATGTCATGCACCTCGTTTACTGATATATAATAGAGGATCCTACTCCCTCACTTCACACTTGAAGGATGGGTCAAATTCTTCCAGGAACCTGGATTTGTTAGGAAGAGTTCAGTCTGACAGCTGACGTGCCAGAAGGGCATTCATTTGGAAAGGTTTTAGATGCTTATAGATAGAAAAGAACTCATGAAAGTAGGTTAAGGAGTTAAAGGATATGTCTATGAAATTATTAATTTCATTTTCAACAGAAAACACTGCTTTTTAATGGAGTATCTTTATCTATGGAAACTTCTCCTGTCAGTACTCCAAATAATCATGCCAGCTGGGGATGGAAGGTGAGCAAAGTCGATTCTTCTTTTCTCCTGCCACTGCAATCTATTTCCACAAGACATGTGACTGTAATAACTTGAATTTTCTCATTAGCAGGCAGGATGTTTTTTATGGCTTTACACGGTGATGGCCAGAAATTAAAAAAAGACTCCATCAAAGCTGTCCCGTGCCTCAAAGACAACATTAATGATGTTTGGACAATAGATTAAACCGGAAAATTAAATCAGAGCTCTGAACACAAGACATATCCATTTCAAGTCTCAGAATATAACTAACCACAGAGCTTTGAAGTTGTCACAGAAAAATCCTATAGATAATCAAAAGTTTCCTACTACATCTGCATTCATTGTGTTGCCCAAACATGGCTGGAAACACATTGATGAGACTCCTGCTGCTAGGCTTATTAAAAGCACTAGCTATCTTCACTAGGAACAAGTCCCAGAAGAGATTTAAAGGGAATAAGCTCAGTGCAACACACTGACCTCGGGACCTCACAGATGTTTGCAGAAAATGCAGTTTCTGGAGAAAAAAAGGGGGAATTTGTGTAGGCTGTATATTCCTGTAAGCCCGGACCTCACTGCCTTCAAGTGGAATCCACGCCCACGATGGTAGAGCACATGGGCTGGCTGCAAAGCTCCCACCAACCTGCTCAAGGAAAATTTTGGTCCTTGGCCATGGGATTTTTTGCAAATTATGGGCTCTTCATAGAAATGTTTATGTTTCATTAGTATAATGAAAAAGTGAGCAAAATATTTATCTCACCCCAAGATCTGCAGACATTCTCCAACCTGTGTTTCACAGCAGCAGCAGCATCAAATACATCTATGTCACTGTACAAAAGTTTGCCCCACTGATCCATAGAAGTCTTCCCTGAAGTGGACTCCAGCCTCTCTCAATGGTTTACTCTCATATATTCCTTTGGTTATCATTTAGGTTTCTCCTAACCACAAATTGTCCTTCTCACACCACTTCCCCAATTTGTGGAGGTCATTTGAAGGCCTGACCCTCTTAGCTGGGTTTCTGCAAGCCCTTTCCAGCTGGGGGTCATCCTCAAATTGAATCTGCATGTTCTTTTTTGCATCAACCAGGAAGTTAAGAAAAATGCCAAATAACACCAAATCAAAACCAGACCCTTGCTGAACCTCACCTGGCACAGTGTCCTGCTTTGCAAGTCATCCATCTCCAACTGGGGTTTTCCAGAGGTGTTTTCGAGATATATAATTCAAATGAGGGACTTTGGGTGCCTTCTGTTTCCTTCCTTGTGCAAAAGGCCAAGTATGCAACCAGAATGTATTTTCTGTGGTACTGTTTTGGCCATACTATGACCACAGACTGACCACAAGACCAATGAGTCTGATACCTGACCTGCACCTGTACTGACTCCTAGTAATCTTAAGAAGTCAAATGATCCCTTGTGCTCAATTCATTCGTATGTCATTCCCTTTCTTATCTTATTCCTCTCAGTGGAAATCCTGGGTGGAAGAGACAACGCCCAAAACCATGGCAGATGTCACTGGAACCACAAAAAATGACAGCCATGGATTTGTTGAAAGAGCCACAGGATATGCCTACAAGTCTATCCCACTTCTGCTTCCTCTTCTCACAGCTCTGGCAGGTGAGAGGAAGCCCAGCCATTCCACATTTCCCCTGTGTGGAGAACCAGGAACTTTCTTGACTAATTAAAGAGAAGTTCATCCAAATGTTAGTTGTCATTGCAACCTCATTTCTCAGTCAACCACCCTCCTGTGAAGCAAATCTCACATCCTTTTTGATTGGTTTTACACCAGGATTTGCAGTTGCCATCAATTTAAGCAAGCTATCAGCACAGGAGCACAGAATTGAGGACAACACACTGTGAGCATCTCCTGCCTGCCCTCCTGCCTGCGACTGGAGCGAGTCATCTCTGACCTTTCAGCTGTCATATTAATGGGACTAATTGTAGCTGACAGGGCAATTGGGCTGAAAATCATCCAAAACAACACAGGAATCAGCAACTGAGACCAATCGGTTAAACCAACAGAGCACTTGGTCAGTTGTTCACAGAGTCAATTACCCACATCCCATTGAAAGTGCACTTCAAAAGGACAAGCTTCGGAAGGAGGAGGGAAGGAAATGCAATAGAGTCTATATTTGGCACTCTGATCTCTAAACAAGGCAAGATCATTTTATTAGTTTTTTCTTTTTGTAAGATCTTTTTCTCCAGCTTACTGCTGGGTACATGAGATTCAAAACAGCTTCCTCTCTTCTTGCTCGTTGCAAAATGTTTGTCTGATAAATTTTGCTCTCAATCAATTTAAGCAACCCCATAGCCTCTAAATCCTGCCTTTAATGATCCTGCTCTCGGCTGGCTTGCAGAGGGCTGGAACTGAAGTGCTATAAACAATCTTCCCTGTGTCATGCTAGAAGAAAAGAATCTGGTTCCTTCTCTGTGCCGTGTCAGCCTTATGGGAAATACAAAATAAAGAGTGGTAACAGTTTGTTTTCATCATTAGATACTCAATAAGGAGAAAGAAAATAATGGGTTTCTCAAGTTGGTTGAGCTGACACAAATAAACAGTGGGGAAAAAATTGACTTAGAGCAACATCTGAATTATTCCTGTGATTTTTCACAAATTAAGTCCTTCTAGTTGTCCTTATTAAAATAGTGTAATAAACAATAAAAACCACCTATCAAGTTTGAAATGGAAGAGCTTCCAGCATGAGCATCCTCTGTTCACAAGCACAAGGGGACCACAGAAGACTGCACACCAGCCTGATGCAGTCAGAGGAGGAAGAGGAAGATTGTTAGGACTCTCACATCTCTCCAGCCACCATGGATGCCTGGGAGGAAGCACCATCTTTCATCGGGTTGCCATTACTGCATTCCCCCTCTGCCCCTGAAGATTTCCATGTTTGAGCTTTCCTTGCACTTTCTCCCACCTCTTGCCCTATAGAAAGGCATAGAAGCAGCTATGGAGGTTTTTAGCACTCAGGATACCCCTCACAAGGGAAGCCCTTCCATGAGGCCCAGGGTTTCAGAGCGGGAACTCAAAGAGGTTGGAGAAGAGGCACGGGGAGAAGTTGTGGTTACACAGGGTCAGGTCATTGTGCAATGACACAGAGGACAACAGCACTGCCAAGTTCCAGGCAACCTGGAGCTCATTACGGATTAGTCAAGTCTTGGCCAAATACAATAAGCCTGTTCACAAGCTTAAGGTAAAGACTGGCACCAAGGTGGGGGCTAAATGATGCAAAAATGGAAAACCACCTTTAGAAACAGCCCCCAGAAGACAGTCATGTATTGCACTCTGCTTGTGATTAGAGATTTTAATTACAAAAGTGAATGCTGAAGGCTTGAAATGGGAAGATTATTTTGTTCTTTTCCTAAATACATGAACCTACATGTTCCTGTCTGGAAGGTACTTGCTGAGATTTGCTTTCAGAGGAACAGCTGGAAGTGTTTGTCTTGAAGTACATTTCCCAGGTCTGACCTCAGCATTTTCAGGATCCTGTGTGATGTAAGACATGGAGAGCCAGAGAGTGATTATATAACCTTGGCATAATTATCTCTGCTCTCTCTATTTTTCCCATTTCTTCTTCCATCTCTAAACCCCTATGGCGTAAGCTCTGAAGTCTGTTCTCCTTGAATGCCAGTCCAAGTGCACACCCAGAAAGAGGTCCTGAAGTAAGTGCTGGACATACCAGAGCACATCAGTGTGGAGAAACAGGAATTACCCTCACAGCCTGGTCCCACAGCTGCCATCCTTATCTGAACACACACCTCTGCAGTAAGATAAAAGTTTCACTCCTCACCAACCACATGCTTAACTTCTCCTCCTCCAAACTCTTAGCCAAGGGCAAGGCACAAGCCCAGAACTTCTGATCTCAGTAGACAAGTCAAGCTCTGTCAGGCTAGTAACTCTTAGAAGTTGTGGTCTATCAGATGACTATTGGGTGGCCTAAACCAAATTAATTCCTAAATAGGCTGAAGTGCTCTACAGAAAAGAAGGAATGAAAATAAGTCTTCTCCTGCCTGCAGAATAAGTTCATTCACAGTCTGGTGATCACTAAACCCACCAAAACATACTTACTAACCACAGCCTATCACACAAGAACAGCATCTTCTCTTGTCAAGGGAAAGTCAGGCATGGCTGGCTTTAATCAAGTAACACTTCAATGCCAAAGCACCACCAGCAATAGGCCTTTCAGCATCTCAGTGTGCAATCACAGATACACAGGATTAAACACCCACATAGAAACTGTGGATGTGCAGAGATGGATGCAAAGCCATGAATGTCATCCAAACCCTAAGAACTGTATCTTTGTGTTCCCTCTACTCTGTGCAAATGCTGAAATTTAACTTCAGGCAACAAACAGAACAGGATCATCTGACACAACAGTTCTGAAGTATGCTCTGCCATGCTCTGGATGGCTCTGGACTTCCCTAGTGAAGTGCTGCATGTGCCAGAGAAAAATACAGGTCTAGCTGACTACAACCACAGCCTCGCGATTCCATGCACCACCCCCAGCAAAGGGCACTGAAAATGGTGCACGTCTCCAGTAGACTGGCGTAATTAAAGAGGCATGAAGAGGCCACCAGGATTGTGAATAATGCTTGAATCACCTTTCCCAACAGAATGAAAAATAAATCAATCAAAGCAGTGCAGTCACAAGCCTCTGTATCCCTCCATGCACACGCCTGGCTTCCTGTGTTTGGCTTGTTTAACACCAACATTAACAATCACATTTCCAAGCTCTTCCAAGGCCAGGCTGTTTCTGCAGCCATGCCTTTGCAACTGCTCAGCTTGAGCTCCCAAGGTCCTCCCAGTATTTTTTCCCAGTCAAGTCGAACACCACCACTGCTTCTCCCAGGCATTGCCATACTTCTGCCAGCCCAGTACAGGGCAGGTGGAGGCAGAAATGTATATAAAAAGTATGGAAAGGTTGGGAGGGAAAACAGAGAGAGGGAAGCAGCACTGGAGGTGTACAGAGGGCAGTACAGTGTTTCTGAAATGCTACCAGTCCACTGCTCAACTTGCCACAGGCTGATACTCAGCCTGTAGGATGCATGAACAGCTTTTCACCAGAAATTTCCAGCTCTCTAAGAGAATGGTGAGGGAACTGGTGAGTCATGAAAGCGAAGGGCATCAAGAAGTAGAGCTGCATGGACAGGTAAAAAGAAAAAACATGACCTTTGATGAACTTGTACAAGGATACAAAAATGTTTTAGCCACTTCCAGGACATCTCCTGATTCACCTTTGGATAGACAAGCTTTGGCTATAAGACTGAGAAGAACAGAAGAAAAAGAGCTGAGCTGCAGGGGAGCAGAGATTGAGGAAGATGAGGATGGACTGATGAGACTGAAGCCTCTGTCTTCTGACAGCTACCACTGGACTCATCTACCCAGGGGACCGTATTCAGGAAATCCAGTTGCCCTTTTCTGCAGCCCCACACATGCCTTGTGAGTCAGCATGGATCAGTGCATATTTTCTATGAACCAGGATCACATCAGTTCCGTGTTGGACTTGTAGGCAGCAGCACAGACCCCTAGCTGGAGATGAGGCATGTGCAGCCTAGTCCAGATGAAGAAGAGTAAACACAGCACTTATGATTGCTCCCTGCAGATTCGCTCTCCCTATGTCACAAATGACATCATGACTTGGGTTCATCTCAGTCCTCAAGGTCACATCCTACCTGCTGGCAGCTCCTACAGCCTCAGTACTTCTGCTTTGGGACTCTTAAACTAGGAAAGGGAAAAAATAGAGAGGAATTTTTGTGTTGAATCATGCAGGTTATGCAATGATAAAAATGAAGCTATTACGCAATTAACACAATGGCATGTAGGCACAGATCAGTGTAGAAATGCTGCAGAGTGCCTGCCCGAGATGCCAGGGCACTGAGAGATGCAGGATGCAGGAGCTCACCCCACCCCATGTTGCTGTTGGCAGCCCTTAGCAAAAAGTACCGGGAAGAAGAGGAGATAAGAACGCGACAGGACACAATTTCCTCTGTAATTTCATCCTGAAATGCCAGTTAAACATATTTACTACCAAAACAGCTCAGAGAGACTGCAGACCCCAAGCCACAGGGAGCAGAAGCAAAAGCAGCAGCCCTTCCACTGCTGTCTCCCCATGGAGGATGGTGCCAGCTGAAAATTAAGCACTGGGTGCCACAGCCAGCATCTTCCCATGCCTCACTGGCCACAGCAAATGGCACTCTCAAAAACACCAAACCAAAGCTGAGCAGCAAGAGGCAGCCCAGGGCAAGGAGAGAAACACATCGCTATTTTTCCACTTGCGCTGAACAAATAAGCTCCTGTTTTATCATCAGTACTAGGGAAATTGTTTCATAAATTAGGACAAACACCACACTTACGTTTCAAATTCGTCAGAGCTGCAAGTAGCAAAAAATAGACAGGTTTTAGTGGGAAAAAAATTTGGCAAGAGGACGGTAGGGAAGAAGGATCAGAGCAAATTTAAAGAAAGAAGGGAAAGAGTTCCCTTGCCCAAGATTCTCTCTGCAACCACAATAAACCCAGCAAACGTAAAATGAGAGATTATGTACAGCCTGTAATTGAAGGAGGGAAAGCCACAGCTAATCTGAAAAGGCCAAGCCCTGAGAAAGGCAACTCAAATCTCTTATCTTTTGATGGAAAAGAATGTGCTCCCTGAGATTAATGACGTGTTTACCCAAAAGGAAATCGCCGCCCTTCTGAAGCAGCGAGTGTTTGTTCCTCCCGAGCCCCTGTTTTCTGCTCCAGAGCTGATCTCCCAAACCTCCTGTTTAAAGTCAACACACAATACGGCTTCCTGCTGCCATGGGCTCCAAGGGATCCCACCATTAACCCTCTCCCAAAAACCACCCTCCACCGCACCTGTCTCTCCCCACCAGCACTGGCGGAGACAAAACTGGGATATTTAGATCACACTTTGAGCACCACCAGCATAGAGAGAGGCGTCACGCTGACAGCTGCCAGGAACCTTGCTGTAGGGAGATGAATCACCCCCATGCATAAATACTGCTCAGTGGAGCAGACAAATTAGCAAGCGTGGAGACTGACAGTGCTGTCGAGGGAAAGCACTCTGGGTGAACTCTTCTTAAGTTACTCAGGGCTTCAGCAGCACATCCTGCAGACCAGCCTGCTGCAGGATGCTCTTGGAAAGAGATTTAACATCAGTCAGTGTAATGGTCTGCTGTGCTAGCAGAGTCATGGTACAGAATGGGATGTGTACACTGAAACGCCCTCAAGCAAGCAAGAAAACATGGAGCAGAAGCACTGGGGGTGACCTGTTTGAGGAAACCTGCAAAAAGCCTGCTTTGGGTCTACTAGCTCTTTACATGTGTGACAATGCCAAGTACTCACACCCTCCCTCTCTGGTAAACGCACCACCAGTAAAAGAGAGACTGATTTCCCATAGGAATGGGCTGCCCAGGGAGGTGGTGGAGTCACTGTCCCTGGATGTGTTTAAGGAAAGGTGGGATGGTGTACTTAGATGATGAGATGGTGTTTGAGATGGTGTGGGTTAGGTTGATGTTAGGTAATAGGTTGGACTTGATGATCTCTATGGTCTTTTCCAACCTTGTTAATTCTGTATGTGTAATTCTGTGCATGTAAAAGCACTCATGCTTCATCTCCAATCTCCTCGTGGAAACACAAGAGCCATCAGGTCACAAGCACCTCCTCTCCCTAAACCAATGGACCTGCAACACTGGGTGATGGCCAACAGCAAAAAATAGCACAAAAGGCAGAATAAACAAAGGGAGTTGCTTAAATCTGTCTCTGATGTTTGTTTTTAGCTGATGGACCAACCTTCATTTGCAGGATGCTGTCATCTCTCTCTGATCATGAGGCAGCCTATGCTCCCCCAGAGCTTTCCCCAGCCACATCACATCTCCTGCAGGACTGGACTGGGTGGAAGGAAACGCTAATTTCTGCCCAACTCCCTGTGTGCCTGCTTTATCTCCATGTCAGCTTCTCGGGAAAGTGGAAAACCACTAACGTACACAAAAGCACACTCACAGCCTGCGAGGGCCCGCACAGGCAGTTCCTCATCACAAAAGCATTGCTTAAATAAAGGAAAACTTAGGAATGTGCCTATGGAAGTAGCTAGTAGTTTGGCACTTACTCTGTCTCTACAGATTAATGAGTTTTTATTATTTTTTGAGAAAAAGCCAAAAAATGGCTACTTTCTGCAGGTAAAAACTCTAAAATTCTGGTTAGGAATAAAAAAGGAAGAGATTTTTACACAGGTGTTTCAACTTTATAAATTCCACTTATGTTTTATATTATTTAATGCTAAGCACTAGAACTGCTGTAATATATAAATCCTTCCATTTTACTATTTGATTTTTGATGTGGTATCCACAGTCTGGCATGTTCAGCAGTATTCAAACCAGCTGGCAAAAATTATTTTGTTCGTTACAAAGAGGACAAGAAATAAAATGTCCCTTGCTGCATCCTTCTTCTAGGAAAATAGTTTTCATCAATGGGATATTATTATCAATTATCAGAGTGGTATTTCTTGGAAGTCATGTCCAGAGTCCCCAGCTATGGAAGGCTCTGCAGAACTTCTCCAATGAAAAACCCTAACCTTAAGAAATCAGAATTTAGGCTGAGTCAAGGCACAACAATTGGAGGAAAATGAATGGCATTTAAGCGGCAGCGGTGATGACACACATCCTTTGGACTTTTTGGAGTGACCTCCTCTCTACTATCTCAGAGCTACTCTATATATTTTTTGGGACAAAGCCCAGTCCATGCTGATCAAATCCCTGTATTTCAAAAGAAAGCAGTTAATCATGATATAACTTAACCCACTGGACTCTGCCATGGTCTACAGAGTCTTCTGCCATACTCATGACTGGAGCAGACCCTTCTTCCAAATTATTAATTTATTATCCACACGACAATGGTACTTCAAAAGAAAATTGTTCTGGTTTTTTACTTCTTGATTTTGTGACTAAAATGGTAGTTTAGTTTTATTTTTGGAAGGTTTTCATTATCCTCTATACAACAAACACACAGCTACAGCTTCAAGTCTAGCTTCAGAACGCAAATCAAACTGGAAATCAAAGTGTGTTTGATTTTGGAAAGGTTGAGCAAAATATTGTCACCTAAAAGGATTTTTTTTAGTTCATTTG
Source organism: Neodrepanis coruscans (assembly GCA_013400695.1). NCBI lineage: Eukaryota > Metazoa > Chordata > Aves > Passeriformes > Philepittidae > Neodrepanis > Neodrepanis coruscans. The sequence goes on along the minus strand of VYZS01006547.1, from coordinate 17,759 downwards.
AAACTATTAATTGAATTCCATTTAAATCAAAGAATACATTTTCCCTACCAAAATCGATTTTTCAACTGATGCATTTCCCCTTTGAATAAAAAAGAAAACCAGCAAGAACCAGCGGGTCTTTATCAAGGCTAGTGACAGTACTTCCAGGATAAAATCCCTTACCTACAGGCAAAAAAGGCCAAAAACTGTTAGCACAAGCCAGGAGAGAAGATGATGAACAGTAGATAAAGATCCATGTCCCATGTAAAGTTTTCTCTTTAGTCTAGGAGAGGAATGCAAACTAGAAGTGCAGCAGCTGTAGGAAGAATCTAATATCTAGAAATTATCTTCAGAAATTAAATCCCTAAATGAGGAAAGCTGATTCAGGGCACAGCTGAACTGTGACTGGAATTAAACACTGGGGGAATGAAAAAGAGGAGGTAAAATATCTTCATTATTTGAAAACAATTATGTTGTAGCACCAAAAAAAAGAGAAAAAAATCAATCCCATTAAATAAAGCTGTCCTGTTTAAACACAGAAATGTGAAGAGATGGAGAGATTGTGGGATGATATATATCTTCCTAAAACCAGTCAGTTTTATTAGTTCTCTAGCATTAAACAAGTTGCTGCCAAACAGAGAGCCTGAACAGGAGCTTTTATGGGAGGAATGGGTAGGGAAAGCCCACATGAAGGCAGCATCTAGCAGGGGACAGAGCCAGCTGAGGTATTTCAAGATTTGTTTACAAGGTCTAGGAAGTTGAGCCTCGCAGGGCAACAGCAAAAAAATTAAAGGTTAGATCAATGTGAACAAAATCTCCTGTATAAATCAGGAGCAGTAGTACCTATTAAGCAAGCTTAAACCTGTAATAAACTCAGCAAACACTCTCCCACTCCAAGAATGGACCTGGGCAGCCGGTCCCTGACAGCACCATGCCAGAACCATGCTTTAGGGTTTCAGGTAATGCCAGGACCCTCCTTGTCCTTGGCAGCATGTGGCAGAGGGCACCTGGCTCCCATGGCCACTCAGGTGGCACAGCCTAGAGAAGATTGAAGAGGAGCCCCAGAGGTCTTCCAAGCAAGATGGTTTAATGAAGAAAGGAAGAACATCAGATTGTCCCCAAGTCCTCAAGAGACCCAAAATGGTAGGTTTTGGCTGCAGGAAGAGGAGGTTAGCTCGAGACAGCTGTGATTAGAGCAAGGTCTCCAAGAATGCAATGAAGGATCCATCACTGGAAATTTTAGATTAGATGCACATGGCATCCACCCTCAGTGCAGCCAAGTGGGTGCAAGAGGGCAGGGACCTGCAGACCCTGAGCTCTCCTCCCCTCCTTACCCACATCCTGGGAGATGCTTCAGGGCAGTGGGCTTAGAAATCCTGCCTGGTCTTGGCAGACCAGTGACACAGGGTTGCCAGTCCCTGGGGTGTAGCAGCTGTACTGACACCCTGAGCACCTGCCAGCAAGCCAGACTACTGCTCTTCAACGAAGTCCTGCTGCTGGATGTCCTCCAGCAAGGAAACACTGTGAAAACCTACCTACAAACCAGCTGGCAGAGTTACATCTCAATCTAATTTTTTTTTTAAATAAACTGTTTTAAATACCTACTTCAGAGAGGCTGGACAGAATGCTGTAGCTTTCCTCTCACTATCTAAATAAGGCCTCTAACAATGTTATCACTTTTGAAAACACATCTGTCCCGCAGCTCCTAGCCCAGACAATTGGCAGGTAACCAGTTAATAAATGTCTTCGCCAGACTGTTGAATAGGCTGGCCCCGGCTCAAGAGTGATGTCAGGGCCATTCAATGCACTATAATTGGAAAAACCTGGGAAAAGCAATTCCATGTTTTTTAATAAATAAAGAGTGTATTAGCAGCCTCCTGCTTTTATTCACCATGGTGTCTACCTTGTTCAGTAGCAAAGCGAGATTTTTTTTTTCTGTTGCCTCTTGCTCAGTGATTTCTCCTTGGAATTTGATGCCAGTTTCCAGATGTGTCTCAGGCCAGGAAGTCAGCAATCAGCCTGGATAAAGCCTCTGGGATTAGCTGCAGATCATCTTCTGACACACACATCCTTCCTGCACCCTCTCTTATGACATTGGGGCACACCCCTTGTGCCCAAAAATAAAATAAAACAACCCAGAGCTAAGCAAAAGCCCCTGACTGGGATGCTTTGAGCACCCTCCTATTAAATATATGGGAATACAATTAATTAATTCAGTCCATCAAAGCCCCAGAGACACCATTTGGTGGATCTTTACACCAGAATGTTTATATACATAAATCACTTTAACAATGGCAGGTTCCCTGTCTGATGGAGCAGCTCCAGGCAAAGCTCATCTCCCACAGCTCCTCACCAGTGGTACCCACAGGAGAGCATCAACTCTCCAGCTCAGCCATAGAACACTGGAGGAGGATGAATCTTCCAAGGTACTTGCCCTCGGAAGAAGAAGTGAAGACGATAAATGAGTTTTCTGGACTCTGTGTGAGCGACTTTGGGAAGCTAAAACCCAAGTGGGTGACATGAAGGATGTGGTTCGCATGGAAAATAATCCCAAGCAGAATCACCCTGACAGCAACATGCCTTTCAAACCTCCCTGCATCCCTAAGAAATGAACTATGCAGATTTCCCAGCTGGGAGGAGAGGGGCTTAGCCCCATGCAGCCAGGCTTCATGCCTGCCCCACACATGTGGTAGTGTCTGCTGCAGAAGGGAGAGATCGCAGATGAAGGGGAGACAATTACCAAATTACCAAAAAAAAAATTTATTTTTTCCACCCCCAGGCATGCTGCCGGGCCCCTTTTGCTCATATTGTGATTTCTTTCCTCTCCCCATCAAAGCACAACCAAATTAACACCAGCCCTCCTCCCACTGATTGTCCCCACCATGTGCTCCCACAGCCGCTCTGCTTTAACAGGGCACCTGGGAGACACTGACAAAACAGGAAAGCAGGCGCCTAATTGAAAGGGAGTATTTGGGAGTCACCCTACACAAAAATTAGCAGAGATATGCTAGGAAAATACAAGAGTGGGCATTAACGGATGGCTTATCTTCTTTTTCCATGACTCTAATATTTGGGATGTGAAAAGGCAAAAAAGTTTCACATACTGTTCTGAGGAGCTGATCAGGGAGAGGAGCATCCTCTCCTCTACGCTCACCACTCCTCCAAAAATAATTCAGGCTGATTTTGATATATGGCCTTCCAAAATTAAAAGGCAGACCTATGCAAGCCAGAAAAAAAAAACAAACAAACATAAACCTGNCTCCCCCCCGCCATCTCTCCGCTCCCCGAGACGGAACTGAGTCATCTCGTCATTGAACATTCAGAACGATTTATTGAAGTCAACCTCAAGCAAAAATTTCAGATCAGTGGAATGTCATTAAAAACCTTTCCAAAGGAATCCTCACAGAAAAGCAAAAAAAAAAAAAAAAAAAAAAAAAAAAAAAAAAAAAAAAAAAAAAAAAAAAACAAAAAAACCCTGCCTTGCTACAATGAAAATTTGTAGCAAGTGCTGGGTCTTGGTTATGGATTGAGAATTCAAGCGCTGATGGATTTCAATTCACCTGTCTTAGGTTTGATAAAAACACTAACCTGTGCCTAGGCAGAAAGAGAATATGGATGTTTTCTGTCTGAAGGAAGGAACATAAGGATCTCTGTTTCTGGAGGGGGGACTGAATTTTAAGGTGAGTGGACAGAGACAGCTCAACCAGGCTGATATTCAGAGAGAACAGGGAGCCCCCCTATTTGGTACCCACCCCTGGCTAAGATCCCAGCCTGGGACTGTGACCCAGCCCCAGGGGAAGTACCAGATGGAGCCAAGGGAGGATTTAGGATTAACTCCAAAAAATCAGCCAGTTCCACCCCACCCTGCGGGCAGCCTGTGGAAAGGAGCAAAAGTCCTGTGGGCCAGACAGAGGGACAGGGCAGGCTGGCCGGGGGCCGGCAGTCCCCGCGGGGTCAGCAGAATCTGGACAAGCGACCTGGAGCACTCCCTGTCTGCTGGAGCCGCTCAGCTCCTCCAGACCCAGTTCCGGGCTGCAGGAGCCCCGCTGGCTCTCAGAGCGGGAGTGAGCCACGGCAAGAGAGAGAGGAAAAAAAAAAAAAAAGAAAGAGAAAAAGCAGCGGGAAGCCCTGCTGAGAAGCCCCCTTTTGTGTAAACATACTCCGTCCTCAGACTAAAAATAAAGGCAAACCACAGGAAGGGAGTGAGTGCTTGGACAATATCCGATTTGGTGTGTGCCTGGGTGTGAGCTGCGGGAACAGGGAGAAGAGCAGGGGACTCCACCCAGAGCAGCCACACAAAGGCAGCCGGTTAAGACCTCAAGATGGACAGGCATTCCTGGAGATCGTTTAAATCCAAGTAACTGCTGCTTGGCAGATGTGCAGCCCTTTGGTATGTGAGCAGCACTTGGAAATGCTAAGTGAAGGAAAAAGCTGCCATGGTAGGAGCAGGAAAGGCAGGATGACTGCACAAGGCCCATCTTACAGGTTTGGAGACTGTGACCTGAGACTGTGAACTGAAACCTCGTAAACCTGCCATAAAACAAGGATGCAACCCAGAAAAAATGTCAGCTGAAATCTAGCTCACACGTCTGTCCTCAAAAACTACCTCTCCCTGTACATTGAATCACTGCGGCAGCCACAGAATCGAACTCAAAACAACTGCTGGAGAGGGCTGTGGAGAGATGATCAGTGAACTGCCCACCCTAAAGGGGTTTCAAATGCTTCCCCACGTCCAACACCTGCACATCCCACCTGTAGCCTTCTCGCAGGAGGGATGCTGTGTTGGTGGGTGCAGTCACACTCAAGAGAGAAGCATCCATCCATCCATGTATCCATCCATCCATGCATGCTGTTCAGAAAGCGTGCAACACAGCATGAGGAGGCTCCTTGGAGCCCAGCGCTCACCGTTGGTGCTGACACACCACTCAGAGGCCTTCTGGGGAAATGCAGGACTCGGGAGGATCCCATCGCCCAGCCTGGAGGGAAGGAAACTGCACTCTCACAGGGAAGCAGTCTGTGAAAGCAGAGAAGCCTACAGCTCTCCCCTGCCAGCTGTATGGCCACAGATCCCGCTGCATGGGCAGCACAGCTGTGGGGTACTGGCGTTTGGGGCTTGAATCTGGCCACCATCATCCTGACACCTTTCCACTCACTGGAAGCCCTCCTCTCTTTAGTCAGCCATGGCTAAACTGCAGCACCTGCAATGCTCAGCCACCTCGTTTCCCTTCCTTTCACTATTTTCTGTCAGAAGAAAATGACATAGTGCTCACCAGTGAAGGAAATCAAAGACAACTATGTTGGCCTCAGCTTAGGCACATTTCCTGCTGATGTTTGTATCCCTCTAATTCTCACCTCCTGGTGCCATGTTCACTTTCCTACCACCAGGTCTCACCTGGAGTATTCATTTTTCTCTACTATTATAGAGGTCTCCTACAAGCACAACCAAAATACATCATCCCCCCCAATTTCCTTTAGAAAACAACTTCCTATGAAACACAGCTGTTTGGAGTGGGTCACTTGCTTTCTCTGCAAAACACACCACAGCAAGCACAACCATTCTCATTTACAAGTACTGCTGAGACTTTCACAGGCTTTCATTTGGGGCATTCCTTACATGCTAAATATAAAGTGCAAATGCCTTTCCATAAGGCTCTGTCTGACAGAGGAGCATCTGCTTCTGTCCTCTTGCACACCGTCCTCACACATCGTACCTGGCACCACAAAATAAAACAGCAGCATGGAAGACAGCTGTGCCATTGGTGCTCTGAGTACTCACATGACTCACCTCCTGCCACCCAACTCAGCTGCTGAATCACAGCTATCAATCAAAACTGGAGATCTTTCCTTTAAATTCACTTTAGTAGGTCACTTGCAACATCCCAAGGTGCTGCTGGATGGAGAGGAAGCCAAGAAAAAGGTGACACCTTCTGTTTACTCAGCTAATTACACTTCATTATTGCTGGAGTGGCCACTGCAGCATTTGCAGGCCCTTCCACAGCAACAACCCGTGCCTTGGAATGTATTTCCCAGCAAAAATCTCTCAGGGATGAAGATGGAGGGATGGGAAGGAGGCTTGAGGTGCAAACAGGTCTGCATTGAACCTCCACCTTGCCCAAGCTGGAGCTGCCACTGCATGCTGAACTCAGTCTGGGAAAAGTTAATGAGAGAATTTGTGTTCAGAGCAACTTGAAACCCCTGGGCAGCCACTTGCTACCCAGCTTCCTCCTCAACTCCCTGGCATGACCCTGGAGGGCAGATCCGGGGGTGTGCAGCCTGGGGCCAGCACTGGTGGCACAAATCAGCACAGCTCAGCACAGCTGGGGTCTGAGTGACCTCAGAGGCCTCCAAGAGAAGATGTCCTTAACTCAAAGACACAATCCTCTGTTTTCATGGGCACAATGCTTAATGCCAACTTAGGCAGCAGAAGGTTACAGAGAGCAACTGCAAACATTGATGCTCTCTGTTGGAAAATCTCTGACTGCAGTACAAGTACAACATGTGCACACACTGAAAACTCAATTGCTCAGGTTAAACACCTAAATTTATAAAGGCATCTTCAGCCTTTATATATAATACTCACTCCTTGAAAAATTATGGGTTGCCTCTAAAAGAACAGTACCAAAGGACAGGGGACACATCTGGAAGCTCTGAACTTTATCTCTGCCTAAGGAGAAACTCCTAGGAATTAATGCTTCCTGACCACAGTACAACGAACCCCCAGTTTTACCTGGATCAAGGTGTGTAAAAGACCCAATGACAAAGTCCAGTGTTGACACAGCCAGCAGGAAGAGCAGCAGGAGCTGGAGCCTGATGATCCACTTCACCCCAGCCAGGTTGATTCCCAGCAGACCGAGCAGAACAGCCAGGGAGATCCCACGCACAGCCCAGATGTTGCTGAGGCTGAGGACATCTGCGATGGATTCTGCAAAGCCAGTGATGTACATGGCACCTGCAACACACTGAGGGACAGAGCTCTGTGAGTGCTCCATGGCAAAAAAGGGGATTCCCACCCAAAGGCCCCATATGCTGGGCTGTGGCAGTCTCTGTTCAGACAGACAGATATTTCCTGTCACAATTCAACCTGTGATGTTACTCAGGCCTACAGGGACTGAACCTTATTGCTGGAAGACAGCATAGCTACAGCCCAGGCAAACAGAGAAGGCTGGGTGCTAGGCCAGCAGTCCAGCAACATTTCGCTGGCTTTAAAATTTACCCTTCATTAATAACCCAGGAGAAACCACGCTGGCTTGGAGAGACAGAGAGAGAGAGAAAGAGAGAGAGGGAGAGAGAGAAGGATGAGTCAACTTTTATGTCTCTTCCCTTCTTCTGTTTCTCTGAAGGAAAGGGTTCCAGTTCAATACCTGCCCAAAGAACAGCAGTTGTTTACCCCTTCATTGCCTCCCAGGGGTTATTTTTAACTCGATATTTAGTTTGGATGTAAAGTCTTTTTTTCTGATGTTTCCCCAGCTCCCCATCTCATTGCTGGAACAGGGCCTGCACTTTTGAGGAAAGCATATTGTGCAAACTGTGCCCCCCAAAGCTCCAGGCAAAGCTGCCTGTTTGTCTTGCAGCAAGGCAGAACATACTCTCTGCCCCAGCAGAAACTGGGGCTGAAAGTCAGCAGCACAGGACATCTGCAGCACAGGCTTAGGCATTGAACCCCAGCATGGGGCAGCAATCCAAAATGCCAGGACATTTTCTTCCAGAGGTTCCCACTAGCTGAGATTTCAGCAACAGTGCTTTCCAGTGCATGGTGTCCCTGGAAAACCAGGTCAGGACAGCCAGCTGAATGCTGACATGGGTGGTGTAACCTTGGGTCTTTCGACACCATGGATGAGGGATGTGCATCACAGCTCCTGCATGACTGGAAGGGAGAAAACCCCTATCCAAGCCAGCAAGAGCAGAGAACCCTCATTCACTGCAGACCCCCCCCACCTTAGACAGACCCAGCACTCTTCCACTGAGGGTGTTCAGGACAACCTGGCCCATATCCAGGAGCTCCAGGTTCATGCATGGTTTTCAGCAAAGTGCAGGACATCCACCTGTTCAGACTCTGAGATCCTGGAAGACTCACTTCTGTCATAGGCAGACAATTAGCACTGATCAGGGGAACTACACCCTGAGTCTCTGCATCAGCAGCACGTGGCCAGTCATTCCTCACTTGCCCCAGTCAGACAAGAGAATAGGGAATACCCCATTTTTGGTTGTACTTGTCCCATGACAGAAGTTACAGCACTCTGTGAGCATCTTGTGGCAGAGAGCAGCTTGCAGCTGGTGCAAAGCACGTTGGGCAAAAAGCACAGCCAAGAAGGGAAAGGCATCAAGTTTTGGAAGCAGGCAAAGTGTTCTTAAGTGAGTTGCCAGCTCCCACCCCACAGCCCCCCATGCACACTGGATGCCTACGCAGGGGCTGGAGCTGTGACAGTCCAGGTTTTACAACCCTCAGGACAGGCTGCAACATGATTGCTTTCCCAGATAGGGTCCTCTCAGAGAGCGAGAGTGGAAAATATGACAGGAAGGATTCTCATGTGTGGCCCATTTCCATATCTTGGCTTGTAACTAGGTTCAGTTTGTATTTTATAGACACTTGCTTTTAATCTGGAGTGAAAGGAGAAGAGGGGATTATTTTTGGTTTGAGGGTTGTTAAGGGGTTTTGGAGATTGCTGTAAGCCAGTCAGTTACAAACAAACCTCCACAAAAATGCTTCTGTGCTTACCACATTTTACACTGTTCATAACATCTTTATGGGGGGAGGGGGTTAAGTTACTGCAGGTTTAAGAGATTATTTTCCATTCTTTATGTATACTACGTGTGTATTTTTGTGCTTCACCACCATGAAAGCTCCTTGGGATCTTTCAGAAAATCCAGAACTGTGACTTCTGGCTCACAAGAAGTCAATTAGCTGTGGCACTTATGGCTGCCCAGCTCTCCTCCCATACCAGCTCCACCTCTTATGGCTCCTGCAGAGAAGCAGCCAAGGCTTGCCCAGGCCCTAAGGGCATGGAGAGCACACCAAGGCCAACCTGCCAGCCCACAGCTGCTCCCTGAGCTTCAGGTGGCCACTCTGACCACTACAGCTTCGGTTTAATTTCAGTCTCCCTCCAGCAAGTGCATGTCCTGGCAATAGGGCTTATTTGGGATGGGAGAGCATGTCTTGCACAGCTTGTTCAGACACACAACTCCTCCACCATTGTGACACATGCCAGGCAGCATATTGCCATGCACAGGCTTGTTTCTGAGAAGCAGAGCAGGGCTGAATGCTCCCTGTGGTGCTCTCCCATGTTGTCCAGCATAGTGGAGCGTTACCCAGATTTTACTTGGGAGCATTACTGCCTGTGCCAAGAAAGCACAAGATTAATGTCTGCATTGTAAAGTTTCTAAATTTTCTTTAAATAACTTTTTTAAATTACCTGGCCAAAAATGTAAAGGAGGCCAATGGTCCCCCCTATCTGGCCTCCAAGGACTGTAGAAATCATGGAGTAGACTCCTCCACTTCCAATGCTGCACTTTTCACACACCCCAATTCCAGACAAGACAGTCACCAGGGCAACCAGGATGACAAAGGACACCAGAAACATGCCCATCACAATGCCAGTGTTTCCCTGGAATTAAGAAAATAATTAAATAAAGATCAATACACATCAACTCTGTTGGGACAGAAAAAGGACCTACCCCCTTCTAGTCACTAATGATCTATGAATCTGGAGTCACTATAGATTAAAAGAAACACAGACACCCCTAGTTGTCTAATTAACATAACTGATTGCCAATTTTACAGCTTCTATTAGAACTCCTTTGATGAAAACCTGTCTCATCCTGGGCCTGGGTCTTGGCAGACCTTTGCATGAGCAGATTCTGTTCTGTCACAGAATCACAGAACCACACAAACTATGCTGAGTTGGAAGGGAAGCACAAGAGTAATCAAGTCCAACTTTCAGCCCTGCACAGGGCTTCTCCATGAATCACTGATTTTGTCCTCTGGTTTAAAAGGAATGAGGTCAAACAATGATTCAGACACCATAGGCAGGGGATCACCACCTATTTGTGTGGTTTAGAATGACATGCTTAAAAAAACCACAAAATATTTTAATAACAAAAAGTAGTTTCAAAATTGAACCCCTGGGATTTGAGACAGCTGATTTATTAACAGCATCAAGCTTGTACTTTAATTTTTCAGAACATTTGCCTCTAAAAGCTCTGATCCTCCCAAATTATGAGATCCCAAAGAACAAAACTCTAAAGGCAACACAGCATGGAAGGTAAATAACACTCTCATAAACCAGTGTGTGCTGGCCCTTATCTGTGGGACATATGCAGAGCAGCAGGTGGTTCTCACCCTCCCTGGACTCAGGGGAGTTTTGTGCAGAGGATTCAGCCCAGCTGAAAAAAAAACAGCCCTTCCTGCTTGGGATGGAGGGAGGCCCTGGGAGGAGCTGCTGCACCAGCCATTGTCTCACTGGGGGGTGAAGAGCAAAAGCCTCTGAACAAACATAGCTGCAGGCCCTGTTGGCAGCTTTAAGGGCCAGCATAACCCCTTTTTTGGGATGTTCAGTTTGCCATTTAGAGTTGGATTTTCATAAAGAGAAAGTGCTTAGAGTCTCCAAAAGCATTTAAGGACCTGTTCTGAGCTCAGGACCTTCTCACCCTATCAGACATGACTGTAATTTATTTTCCAGGGTCAGAAGTTTTCCCTTATGCTCCAACCCACTTTTCCCTGCTGACAAATCACTCAGGCTGGTGCACAGCAATCAGAAATATTCTCCAGTGCCCAGCACTTCATTAACCGGCTTCCCTTCCCAGCATTTACTCATATTGCAGGCCATCCCCCCTTTCCAGCCTTGCTCCAGCAATGCTCATCTCCGAGGTCACACTAGCAATGGCTGGGTTTGTTTATCACCAGCACTAAAGGGCTGCTTCCCTGCTCTGGGGTTGGTTGAAATCCCAGATTTATTTTTTTTTCGTTTCTCTTTTTTGTGAAAAAAACAGAAACACATCCAGGATGTTGCTATCATCATGAAATCCTATTTTGGTTCAGCATCCTGCTGCCTTTGACAGGGATGTTATCTGGTCAGTGGGGAACAGAGCCAAGATTTGCTATAAATGCAGCTGTGGCTGGGTCAGCACCACAGGCCACTCCATACTCCTTTTTAAAAGAACAATTGTTCTTTTTCTTCAACTGCTTACTCTCAGGTTAAAGGGTTAATAAATCTGACATGCTTCAGTTAAACAAAAAAACCCACAAAAACACACATATACTCACACACAAAAAAGGGCAAAAACACATATTCACATAGCCTTGGGCTTTTCCAGAATGTGCTGGTGGCACCAGGCTACGGCAGCAACTAGTTAATGGGCAGTGGTTTCCACAGAAGAAAGGGTTAACATTAAGACCAAGGAGAAAGACTCACAGCAACAATAGCAAGCAGAGAAAGTGGGAAGAAAAAGCCCTCATTAAAGCTGATGCTTATTTATGCATTTGTGCAGCAACAATCCCTGTTGAACATTTCGGCAAGATTAGGGTCCCCTGGAACTGCAAAGCTTCACCAACCCTGGCTCCAGCTCTGGATCTGGAAATTTATAGCAAAAGCCTGACTCTGCAAATGGATCAACAAATGGCTTTCCTCTGCCAGGGGAGCTCTCTGCCAAAGCCTACTTCTCCTCTCTTCCTTTTCATGCTAACTTCCAGCTGGTTCAGTTTTTCTTTTATTTACTGGCTTTATTTTTATTTGTGTATGGTCCAGCAGTAACTTGCTTTCAAAGAAGATGTGGAGGAAATAAAATCAGAAGCAAAAGGAAGGTAGAAAATCTTCCCGACTTCTCCAACACAATGACTGCAGATCCCCTCAACACCTCCAGCAAAGAAACTTTCAATACAGAGTGCAAGTGTCTTCCTGCTTCTTTTGGAAGGTGTCCACCATGCCTGTGACATGAACTCTGCCTGAAGCTCAAATCCCATCTGTCCCTGGGGAGCTTTCCTTCTTCTAAGGGGGAATTTTAAGGAACAATACAATGTTTTTCATCAGGAGGGGAGCAGAGAAAATCTTCCAGGGTCTGACCCTGGATCAGATATTATTCTGGATCCAGAAATGGACTTCTCTTTGATAGCAATGACAATTTCACCTGACTGAGGACTCTGTTCAAGAAATCAGGGACTCCATCACTGACATAATTAGAAGAGACCTGCTCCAGTGCTGTCAGGAGTGTGGCTGAGTAGCTGTAACTATGGTGATACGCTTTACCTGAAACATGGTTATTTTGTCTCAACAATACAACAAGGGTGTCCCTGTTCATTGTCAAGGTTGGTGGTTGTGTTTTTCTTTCCAAAAGCTAAAACAGAAAACCACTCAGAAAGACTACTTCAGCTTTACATTTTAATAGAACTTCTTGAAAAGCTACAAAATACCCAAGGGCATAAGCAATGTCTACAATGAACAGCACAGAATCTGAAACACTTGGGTGGTGATGGATATAGAATATAAAGAGATGTTAAGAAAAATGTCTATTCAGACATTGAACCAAGTCGGCACTCACTCACCACGAGCCATCCTGTCCTCAGGAAAAGAACCACTCCAAAAATGTTGATCATGCAGGAGGTGAAGACACCATCCCAAGTTCCAAAAAGCACTGGCTCCCATACAAACAGCTGGATCTTCCACCAAGGCTTGGTCTGTGTTTGAGATACCTAGAAAAAGCAAAGCCTTGGTTTTACCTCTCATGTTTTATGGGCAGGCTGCAGAAGTGGTGCCACAGCCACCCACCAACAGAGGGATGGCCCCCAACAGCTGCTAAGACATCCCTTTGCTGGAAGTTGTCTCTAAGATCAAGCGGTATTATGGCTGTTGGGATCCCTGGACCCTAAAAGAGAGTGTTCACTGCAATGCTGCAATGAGAATCCTACTCAGCCTTAGTGAATGAACCTCTTTACATGAATCAAAACCACGATTCAAGGTCCACTACAGTGCCTGCAGCTATACATTGTGCTTCTCCTCCTGCCCCTGCCAAACATCCCACCAAGGCAAGCAGGGTCCTTGGTGCACAGAAAAAATCTTGTAGAGGAGATGACAAACCAAGTAGGACCAGTTAGGACTGACAGAGTAGGTTAAGATGGTCTTCCCATTATAATCATCTCTGATCAGGACACATTTGTTTCCAGAGGAGACACAAAACTCTGGTACCTGGGATACAGTGAATTTCAGATTTGCTGGAACCAAGTCCTGAAACTCCAAAGAAACTACAGTTTTCCTGCCCTCTGGAAATCACGCTCCCTCTTTCCCTTTCTAAGTAATACACCTCAGGTTGACATAGCAAAATGAAGGGCAGTTTTGTTATTTTGGTCCTGTTCACTTGATAGAGAGGTGAGGAGAAGGAGAGCAGAGACCATGGAGATGGACACTTGGGAAAGGAAATGGCTCTCTGACATACCTGCTGTGCTTCCTCATGGAAGAGCTCTTGGACATATCCCTCACTTTGGGCTCCATTCAGGCTGAGCATCGTATCCTTTGTGCTGCCTCCACCTGCCCAATGCACAGCTCTAACACAACCACAGGCAAAGCTGATCTGAGCAGGTCAGCTATTCTTCTCAGTCAAATTCCTGCAGTGCTGGATCCTTCCTTGTAGAACATTCATGGTTTTATTGCACTTTACTGTGAAAGCAGGAAAAATGGAAGACAGGACTGCTGTTTTCTTAGTCTGCCAAAACACAAAGCTATTACCCAGATGGAATTAACAGTGGCTCATAGCAGTTGCTGAACCACAGAGCGACACCACACCAAGCAGAGGGCAATACTCCCCCAGAACCCTTCCAAGGCCTGCTCCCAGCACAGATTCTACTATCAGCCCTACATTCTGAATCTATCCACACCACAGCATTCCTAGTATCCTGTAGCACTTCACTGTGTGTTGTCTGCAAAATGCATTTCCTCTCATTGGTTTTAAATCTGGTGCCTGGTAATTTCATTGTATGCCTTCCTCCTCCTCCAATGACATAGTACACATGGATTATTCACTTCCCAGCACCACTAACCACTTCACAGCCTTGATCACATCCTTCAGCTCTACCTTTTGCAGAGGAAGGTCCCTGCCAATGTAACCTCTTCCTGGACAAGCGACCTAGTTATCCCACTCTGCTCCTCTCCCAGCATGATGCAGGGATGGAACTGGAGCAGCAAAAGATGTCCACCATCACAGACCCACACTCTGTATTCCTGATGCTCTCAGCCATCCCCTGCACTGATACACAGAAGCCTTTTTCACAGTCATACCCACCCTTGGAGGTACAGCCTTGTCTGCAGCAGCCCAGCTTCAGATTCCTACCTGCCACAGGCACCCTCTGGCAGTGGATCAGACTTTATTCAACACCATGTGCATAACCAAGAAACCACCATCAGACTTTATTTTAAGAGTAACTAAGCCCATCCTTACAGAAGGGGAAAGCCAGCACAAGCATTTCTCTGCCTTGAAATTGCTGGTTCCTCCTCTCATTAGGTTGTCTTTAAAACTAAGTTTTAAAGTCACAGACAGGTGTTTTTGTACACCTCCCTCCAGCTGGCTGCAAGTCTTAAATTCTCCCAAATGATCTTGTGATGGCCATTAACCAGTTACCCACAGTCTCTCACACCAGATGTATAGAGAGCCTTTTTGGCCATTCCTCAATACAGCTACACCATGTGAAGGCAAGATTAAGAGGTCTCCAGCTAGAGGGAAATAAGACATGCTCCATGGATGTGGAGAGGGCAGTTTGTCTGGATCATTGGCTCTCCTGGCGTGGATAATTTCCTCACCAGTTGAGCTCATGCTTACAAGAACCAACCACATTCACAGAAGGCTTGCACCAATGGCTGGACACCTTACCTGAGACCAGAGACCAAGTTAATCGTGAGCATGGCATAGGAATCTCTGACTCCTCAGGCTTGTACACTATGGAGAGAAAGCAATCAAAACAGAAATGTGCTTTTTCTATTTTACAGTGAAAGAGACATATAGAAACTACTTTGTGTCAGCCAGGATTCCTACACCAGGGTCTGAATTCCAGCTTCCAGATCAGCACTTTCACCACCCTGCTCTGATTACCCTATTTTGAAATACTCAATAGTAAATAACCAAAGCAGATGCTGCTCCATCACAGTGTTTCAGCTGCAAAAGGTCTCCTGCAGCTGGGGTACAATGGCCAGCACGGGAGGTTTTTCTTTGTCCAGCCCACATGACCTGTTAAGCAGCACCAAAACCAAAAGAGTTCATTGCTTTCCTGCTGATTCCTCCAGATTTTTTTAAGCAAATATCCCGTCACAATATCACAAATGGTTGCTGTTACAGGGAGATTGGGGCCTCAAGCAGGGCAAAAGCAGCAGGAGCAGAGAAATTCTAAAGAAGCAAAGCTTGTGTTTTTATGCAAATAGCCACAGTAATAAAAAATGGAAGAAAATACACAACATGAAACAAGATTACAATTGAATAGCCATATTCTTCTAAGATTCCTCCCAATACAACCCTTCCTCAACAGAGACTTCACTCAGTAAAGTATTCACTGGCCATCCAACTTCCAGTCTGCCAAAGCAGTCCCAGATGGACATAGAAAAACAGGGAGGAAGGCTGCAGCCCTGCAGCTCCCTGCTCTCCTACACTACTTTACTAAGGGAACCCAGAAGGAGATGGCCCCAACCCCCTGCAGTAGCTCAAAGTGGCTGAAGCCACTCACTCAGTGTGCCCAGGTAGGTTCAATACATCAACATTACCCATCTGAAACTTGTGAAGTACAGAAAAAAGGGCTGCACACATGGATTTCAGACCTGAAGCACATTTTGCAAGAAACATTACCCTCTCAGACATTTAAATCCCCTTATCTCACCTTTTTCTCTCCATTAAAACCCCTCTCCTGCCGAGTGCTCTGGAGCCCTTTCCACTCAACTCCGCTCCTGCTCACCTTGGTGTAAAACCTTTCTCCTCCACAATTGCAGGAAATTGCCTCTCCACTATTACTCCTCTGTGGCATTTCCAACTGCCTAAAATCTTATTACTCGATTCTGTAATTATTTACATCCCTCCACAAGGCATGGATCCATTCATCTCTACAAGGTAACTGAAGCAAACACAGGAGAGGGTGTAAAGCAGTGAAACAAGAGCTGAACAAACGTGCCAGGATGGCCACTGCACACACAGCCACACCTCCATAAGACACCCATATATTTTTTTCAATTTCAGGTCTGCAAGTGGAAAGCCTTTGGGGCAGGAGCCTTCCTCTTGCCCCATGCAGCATTGTACCAGCACAGTGTGGTTCCTGAGTTGCTGCACAGCAGAGCCATGTTTTTGTGTACTATTACCTACCCAGGTCACCAACCTTGAGGATTTTTTCTGTTATACACACCCCCAGGCCAAATAAACCAAACAGGCACAATTTTCCTTTAATATAAGTGAGCCTCTAACTTGAAAGTTAATTGATGTTATTTTTCCTAAAGTTCCTGCCAAATACACGAACCGGTCTATAAATTAAAGAAGAATGGCTGTTTTAATCTTCTCATATCATTTAGCACGAGAGAGAGTAGAAGAGCATTAGCAAACCTTGCAGTAACATCACAAAGGCTTGTCTCCTTTTCCAGCATCACTTCTATATGTAATTACAAACACAGATTCCCATAGATTAAATTTCTGTGCCCTCCACATCCTTTAAAACACTATTTTATTAATCGTCACATTAAAGCTATTTCTGACCTAAGCGTCGCTGCTCTGAGCTACTCAACAGCTGGCTGATTTGAAAGAGGAAAGGTTAACGCCTTCCCAAGCACAACTGCGTGTGGTCCCACGACCTCTGTCTGAAGCCTCTGTCCTCGCCACAGGAGATACCTCCAAAGCCTCCCTCCCTCAAGGGAGCCAGCAGCCAACAGCACTTTGGTTTTAATAAATCCCTTCAACTCCTCTCCAGGTCAAGTTCTTAAAAACACCTAATTTAGATGATTCTTAAGAAGGCAGGAATTAAAGGGAAATAAAGCAGCCACTGGTGCAACGAAGGAACGCCACACAGAGCAGCGCTTGGCTATTCTGTTATTCATTTACCGCACCAGCCAGGACAATTATCCAGCTCGCTTTGTTTTCACATAACTCCGTGGTGTAACGAAGGCTGTGGAACGCCAGAGGTGGGAAACAAGCCCGGGCTCTCCCCAGCAACTTCAATTTCCCGGTGCGGCCAGACGGCTTCGGTATTGCAGAGGCCGCGGGATTGCAAACAACCTCCCACCAAGGGCTGCGGCCACCGCCGCACCGGGCTGGTTACCCGGCCCGGAGAGAGCTCCAGCTACCTGTTCCTTCTTTTTTTTTTCCCCTTTAAAAAAAGTATTTTCGCTTCCCGCCCCTCGCCTTTTTAATTCCATTTTCTTTTGTGTTTTTTTTCCCCTTTTTGCTTTTCTGGTGTTTGGGTTTCTTACTTTTTTCTTTTCCCATTTTTTCCCCTTTTTCCGCTTTTCTTTTTTTAAAACTTTTTTTCCCTTTTTTTTTTTTTACTTCCCCCTCCCTCTTTTTCATTTGCGTTTCTTTTTCCTTTCGCCCTTTTTACGACCTCTTTTCCACCTATTTTTTTCCCCCGTTTACCTGCCCTCGCCCGCGCCGCCTCCGCCCCCCCGACCGAGCCGCCTCCGCGCCGCGGCCGGAGGGAGCAGCGGGCAAAGCCCAGCCGAGCCCGGCGCTCCGGGTTATCCCCCCACCCAGCCGGGGGGTGTCCCCGCCGCCCCGGCCCCACTCACCTGGCGGCTCCGCGGCACTCCCTCCCTCTTCGCCACCGCCCCCGGCCCCGG
>VYZS01006545.1:61815-104627 GCA_013400695.1 Neodrepanis coruscans | reverse complement strand
TGGTGGAGGGTTGTTCTTCTCAGAGAGACACAGAGCTGAAGAGGGTGTTATCTCACCCTGGAGGTCCATCATCCCCTGGACAAGGTGATGCCCAACATTACTGTAGGGGGCAGAGAGCAATGGGGTTGGGTTTTGGAGCCTGAACAGGAGATGTGAGAGTTGGTGTTGGTTGCTCATGATACAGGATGTGGTGTCTGGGACTGGGCTGGAGCCTTTCTGGGCCTCACTTGGGGGTCTCTTGTTTGGTTTTGCCATCACCACCTTCAGGCACAGACAAAACTGGGCTGCTGAGGTGCTTCTTGCTTCGTGTCCCACGTGTCTCAGAGTAGAAAGGACCTGTCACAGCAATATTTCAAATGTATTTAATATAAACCCCTGAGGGAAAACAAACACAGGAGGGATGCTGGAAGTCCTGTCACAACGCTTTGGAAGGAGGTGGCTGCATTGGTACTGCCTTTTATAGGGAGTGTCAATTGTTCCTGGAAAAACCTGGGATGATCAATCTCATGTGGCAAGACAAAGGCTTTCAGGGATCTGTCATAGCCTGTTTCTCCACCAGCTGGCCTGTGGTGGCATTTCTGAGGAATAGATCTTCTGCAGAGAAAGGCTGCTCTGCATTCCTCCTGCCTTACTTTGGAGTCACAGAGCAATAGAGGATTGGCCTGGGATTCTTTTAGTGTTTAAGTGGAGGATAAGTAAGGTACAGGCATGGGTTTTCCAATTAAATGCCTTAAATGAGTCATTTAAGCCCACATCTAAACAGCTGAGGCCAGGCTGTCTTGAGATGGGCTGAGCACTTGCTCTTTATGGGGATTTGGTGCTGATTAGACTGTTTGGTAATTGAAATTCAATACAGGTGCCTAAACCTGAAGAAGCCTGATACTTGACGTAGTTCTGCCTGAACTCTGTGTTTTAAGAGCTCTTTCCCAATCACCTTGTGTGTTACCTTTGAGTGTTATCTCCTGGTAGTGTAATGTGCTGGGGGAACAGCTGAACTCGGTGGACTTGGAGGTGTTTTCCAACCTAAACAAGTTCCACTGTCCTGTTGCCTCCCACTCATCTTGCCCAAAATGTGTTCCTTCTCCATTGCTGCCCATCACCTGTCAGACCCTACATTTTGTTCCACAATCTCAACAGGCCTGGAGCACCTTGAGGAGAAAGGGAATGAACCTACAAATGCCATAAAAAAAATGCTTGTTCTTATTATTTACTTATTAAGAGTAAAACTATATAAGTTGCCATAAAAACTGTATATTCTTGCCTGAGCAACAACCCTATTTAAATCACTCTTAATAACAGCTATTAATAATAATTATACATTACAGTAATGCTGATTGTTACTAAGTTATAATAAGCAGTTTTCACATCTATTGACTCTTTCTGCTAATGATTCCTTCTTTAATGGTCATGCTAATGAGCACAGCATGGGCTCTGTAGAATTACAGAGTGCTGGAATGGTTTGACTTGGAGTGGACCTTCAAGGTCATCTTGTTCCAACCCCCCAGCCATGGGCAGGGACACCTTCCACTAGAGCAGGTCACTCCAAGACCCATCCAGTGCAAATTTGAGGTTGATCTCTATTAATTGTTATTAAGGAATTAATCTTGGTGGTAGATGCAGAGCCAACACAGATCCAAGGGATCACAGCTCCATGAAGAGCTCTCAAGAGCATTGGTTTGCTCAATGTGAGAACATGCCAGCTGCCCTGATGCTCAAATGTGGGTTTTCCTTTGAAAACCTCTTTTTTGTGTGTGTTTTGGGAGTGAGGCAAAATGGGAGACCTGCTCCAGGCACAGAGCACCAAGAAGAGCAGGAGACCATGCAGCCCTCAGATCAGGAAGCTTGTGTGGATTAAGGGTTAATTTTGGAAAGGGAGAGAAGGCTTAAGGTTAATGGGGAAAGTAAACTTTTGCAGGTGGACCTGAATTTGTCTGGATCTAGGTGGATGGTGGTTATTCCTCCTGCCAAGGGGGTAGGGCCTCTGATTTTCCTCCCAGAGCTGTTCCTTTTGAAGGGCCAGGCTGCTTGAAACAGGAACCAGTTTGTAGGACCCTGAAAAATGGCCTCTGTAAACTTTTGATCATCTTGGCTTGATTTTCTCCAGCTGGTTGTATAGACATGCATCTCAGACTTGGTAGATTTAGGCAGAGCCCAGAATTCAGTGGGTAACAATTGAAAAAGCCCTGCTTTGAGAAAGAGCTTCCAGAGGATGGTGACCAAAAAACAATGCTCATCTGAGCTCTGGGCCATCTCTGGGCAGGCTGGTGGTGTTGGAGAGGGCAATTACCTGCAGACTGGGAGAAAGTAATCCAAAATGGGTGAGAACTGGGTTGGGTGACAGTGGTTGGCAGTGGCCCTGGCACACCAGGATGTCAGTCTGTGTGTCATGACTGGATTCACACCAACATGGTGCAGACTGAACATACAAAAATGATTACACACTGTGACTTCTTCGTGTTTTTTCTTATTATAAGGGTTAGATATCAACCAACTCACTGCCCATGGTGGACATCTCTTCCAAGGGTCTTTGTCTACAGTGATGATCCTATCTCAAGTGTGAGTGGTAACTCATGACCATTAGACATGATCTCATGACCCTTAGACTCCCTTAGGGAGAGTTTTCTTCTTGATAAGTGATGGTTTGCTTTGTAGAGAGGCGATGGCAGTGCAAGATGACTTGGTTTTAGAGTTTCCTACTAGAGATCCCTAAATGTCTCAAATACGTGGATTGTGCTCATTTGTTGGACCTGGTGACTTCTGACAAACCTGTTCCCTTTCAGTTCACTGTTTCTCCTGTTGCTAATCACAAAGTGTTGGTTGGGCATAGCAGCGAGCACACCAGAAGTGGAGGCATGTGTTAGCCCTTCTTCTACTTTATGCTTTGTCATGGGTGCTCAGGGTGCCCTGGGCTGAATTTCCTCCAGTACCACCTTCAAAAAAACCAAAAACAGAAAATCTTTGGACTTTGTAACATTTGGCCCCAGGGGATGAAGGATAACCTCTGACCCTGCTTTCTCCATCCCAGCTGATGCCACCTGAGGCATCTGTCCCCTGCCTCATGTGGTCGTCTCCCCATGCCATCATGCCCTCCAGGATTCAAGGAAGCATCCTGTTCTCCCAGCTCTTTCTTCAGCACTCTTTATTTCATGACTGGTTCTTCCCATTTGGTAATTGGCACTAATTAGCAAAAAAGGGGTAGAAGCATGCCCTCCTCCAGGGCTCCACACTCTCTGGGGCTCCTCCTTTTTTTCTTTCTTGACTTATCTCTTTTTTCCTTTCTTTTTTAATACGCCACATGATTTTTGTTCAGGAGCTAATGTGTGATATTGATCTACATAATGAGCCTTTTTGACAGTCTGGGCACATTCGGGAATAATTCCTTGAGCAGATGAAATCCTTAGGCCAGAACTGCTCGTTCTCTGCAGTTTCCAAATGAAGCCACAATTGTTTTGAACTGACAGATGAGAAAATAGTTCAGGAGCTGGAAATTACATGAGTTGGGAACGGATTTTATTTTTCCCTTCCCTTCCGGATGGCATGTGGCTCACTATGAATTTTGCTTAGTAATTTTATGCTTGTATCAAGTCAGACTGTAAATACCAGTTCCTGGTGAAGGAGAGGGTGAGGGATGATGTCTCTGAGTCCTGCAACGTGGTGGGAGCTCCTGATCTTCTCCCTGTGAGCTGCAGAGAAGGAAGAATGAGTCTTACCACAAGACACTGGTCCAAAGATTAGTTGTTTCCAAATGTGGAATCACAGATATCCTGAGTTGGAAGGGACCAACAAGGAGCAGCTAGTCCAGGTCCTGGCCCTGCACAGGCACCCCAACAATCCCACCCTGTCCTTCAAGGTGTTGTCCAAACACTCTTTGAGCTCTGTCAGCCTTGGGGCAGTACCCAAACCCTGGGGAGCCTGTTCAGTTCCCAGCCACCCTCTGGGGGAAGAACCTTTGCCTGAGATCCAACCTAAACGTCCCCTGACACAGCTCCAGCCCTTCCCTGGATCCTGTCACTGGTCCCCACAGAGAAGGGATCAGTGCCATTCCCAGCACAGGTCCAGGAGCTGGTGGTTTCTTTTCTTTGCGTGTAATTGTCATTGAGGTCTGGAGAAGTAGGAAGGAGAAGAGCATCCTGAAGTCCCTACATCCTCCATAGAGTCATTGTCCTGCACTGAGAGGTTTTAGAAATAAATTCTATTGTGATCTTTTTTTCACCCCTTCTCTGGATTATTTACTGTTGACTCAGCATTATTTACTGCACTGTCCTAGAGATTAATTGTCAGATTATCATCTTCTTCCTACTCCTTGTCCATCATCCCCATCTTCTCAACCTTATCCAGCACTGCTAGTGCTGTGGATTTATTAAATCAAGCATCTTAGTTTTGTTTTGTTCCTTGTGCGTGTGTCTGGAGGTTTTCAATAGTTTGAGTTCCAAGAAGGGGGCAGGAAATACGTCTGTTTTCCTTAAATACAGTCATGTCAACAGAAATAGAACTTTTTTTTTTGCACACCTGGAAACTCTAAACACGAGCCCTTAAGATTATTACTATAAATACAGAGGTACAGCAAGAAATCTCCTGCCTGTGGCAACCGATAGCTGCTGGGTTTGGTTCTTTTTATAACTTTTCCTTGTATTTGCTGCAAAATAATTTCTCACTGTGCTTTTATTTCTCTTCCACAGGCCGTCTCTGTGTCTCCTGAAGGGATGGAGAACTCATCCGTGGCATCAGCCTCCTCGGAGGCGGGGAGCAGCCGCTCCCAGGAGATCGAGGAGCTGGAGCGTTTCATCGACAGTTACGTCCTGGAGTACCAGGTCCAGGGGCTGCTGACGGACAAGACAGAGGGGGATGGTGAGAGTGAGAAGACTCAGTCCCACGTCTCACAGGTGGGTGCAGGGTGGGCACAGTGTGGGGTGGGAGAGGGGCTGGGGGACGCTGGTGGGTTGTGGGGTGGGATGGGGATGCGTGTCCAGCTGGGGTGGGTTTCCTAGGGTGAAGCAGAGCTGAAAAAAACATTGGATTTGAGGTAGCTTGTTGTTTGGTGAGATTCTATACACACACATACTTTTATGTATATATGAGGTTGCCGTCCTGATGCTGGGTTTAGGTTTTTGATGGTCTCAAGGTGCATCGTTGGAAGTGTCCAAGGCCAGGTTGAACAGGGCTTGGAGCAACCTGGGATAGTGGAAGGTGTCCCTGCCCATGGTGAAGGGATGGAATGAGATGGTCTTGAAGGTCCCTTCCAACCCAAACCATTCCATGATTCTGTATGTGAAGGGTCCCATCTGCACCTGATATCATCAGTGTTTGCAGGTTTAAGGAAGCTGAGGATCTGACCCAGAGCTCTGGACCTGGTTTGTATCATCTCAATGTAAAGAAATTACCAATCAAAGGAACCTTTTTGAGAATAGGTTTTGCTGAAGAGGTCTCTTACAATTTGAGGATCAAAGCTGTTGGAAGTGGGAGAAAATAAATTTTAAAATCTGGCAATCCAAAGTACTTCATAGTACATTTTTTTAACCCAAGGCTGGAAAATCTCTGTGTTTGAAAGTGACACTTTGGAGGGTCTTCATGTCAAGCAGACAAGCACTGCTTATTAACTTGTCAAGTTTAAAAATAGTGTTGAATTAGAAATAAATTAATAGACAGAGTTTTACAACCTCTTCCAGCCTGTCCATAGCTCTTTCAATAAGCCTGGGCTCCCTCTGCAGCTTAAGGACAAAAAATTGCTAATTCTTCTGGCAGCCTGTGTATAGTGTTTGCATTAAGATCCTTGCTTGCAAAAACCAAATCCATCTTCCCATTGTGAATATGGGATTTTTGCTTCCCTTCCTGGCCTGCCCTGAAAAAAAAAGGAGCTGCTGGTTTTTAGTGTCAGCTCTGAGAGTGTTCTCTCTCAAAATGGTTAGGTTTTATTTTTAAAAGAAAATTGCATAATAATGAAAGATCTGAACACTGAACCTTTTAACTGAACTACATATAGATGCACCTCAAATGAAGCAGCTAAATGTGGTTGTACCCCAGACCACTGTTGTAGAGGTTTAATCAGGATTTATATGTGAATCTTCATCAAAATGCAGTATTCATATTTCAAGGGCTGTTTGTGAGAGAAGAAGTGGAGATGGTCTCTTACGTGCATTTATAAAGCCATTTTAAAGGAATAATCACTTGTCTCTCAAAGATTTTCATTTTTCAAACTCATACCCCAAATTTGTATAAGAAATAATCAGGAATTCTCAGTTCTGATTCGATTTTCCTGATCACTACTTAGCAAAGCAAGGAATTAACATGCCTATATCCTGCAGCTGAATGGAGTAACCCTGGTGGAAGCCAGCCCTGATGGAAGGTGGTGTATTCCCTCTTAATGAGAGACAGAGGAAGAAGGATGAGTTTTAGGGGAAAGGCACTGGACTGAGACCAAGAAAATTGTTTTTAACTGCAAGGTCTTGCCTGCAACTAAATCTTTAATGTTGGGCAAGTTACTTAAATCTCTCTGTGGTTTGTTTCCTTGTGGCTGCAATAATGTTTTCCCTGCCTGAGAGAGGATAAATCCACTCACCCATGTGTGTGAGTTCCTCGAATGGCACCACATCCCTGGACAGCTGCTCTCCATGCTGGTGGAAGGAAAGGCACATTGTGCACTGCTTCATCCTCCACGCCACTCCCAGGGGAGATGAATCCAGCACCAGTCTGGAGAATCCCAAAATGTGGATTTTCCCATAGTGGGGATGTCTCCAGTCTCGCTCCCACCACGAAAAAGAGGAGTCAGAGGGAGAATACAGGGGTTTTTTTTGGCTGTGGACATTGTGAGCTGTACCTTGCGAGACCTTAGCAAGCAAGGAGCTTGTCAAGGGATGCTCAGTAGATGTTGTTTGTATGGAGCTGACTTTTCATTTGCTTGGCACATTGCCTGTGGCAATGGCAGAAGTGATGAGTGTGTCTGGAGCAGCCAGGTGCTGCCAGGATGAAAGGCCTCAGAAATGGGGCTGGTCAGTCTCAACTCTGTTGGGGTCATGACAAAATGTCTTTAAGGTTAAGGAGCATCTCTCATTTTTGTCTTAAGAGAAATTGCTTTTTTAAATTTTATTTTTTCCCCAGTATGATGCTGCCCTTCATTTCTTTGGGGGTGGGTGGGAAACCAACAAAACAACATATGACCCCAAATTCAATTATTTTGGTGGAGGCACTTTGCTATCAAATCTTGGGGAAAGCTGGGCCTAAGCAGCTGGTGATCCCTGTGGCCACATTTGGCAATGGCCAAAACTACAGCTTTGACCCTCATTTTCTGTTTTGTTTAAAATAAAAACACAGGGGTTTTGCAGCTCAGGACTTATGTCTGTCACTGAAGCAAAGGGAGCTGGGAAAACCAGAATTTTTCCAACTTCCCATGGAAGAATTCCTTGGAAAAGAGTGATGAAGACACCTGGTGTGTACCACACGCCTGAGATTCCAAACACTGTCAGAGCCTGCAAGGAAGTACTGAGGATGGGCTTTATTGCAAAGCAACATTTCAAGAGCTTTCCCACAGTTGTTCCTGCACCTTCCCTCTGTTCACTGTCAGCGGGTGGAGCATTTCCAAGCCAAAGCCTTTGGGATCATCCTCAAAAAAAGGAGGGGGTGCCACATGCATCCAGCGATGCCCAGGGCCAGAGGGTGTTTTCTGTGTGCTCTGGACTGACACAGCAGTTTTCCCTAGCCCGACTATTATTTTACACAATCCCTTTTTTCATCCCTTTTTGCAGTGGACGGCGGATTGTAGCGAGCAGCTTGATGGCAGCTGTTCCCCATCCCGAGGGAAGGGCTCGTCGTCCCACGAACACAGTCAGGTAGGGCTTGTGCTTGGTTCTTCCTCCCCAGACCTTTGCTTTTGCTCTTGCACTGCCTCACTGGGCAGCAGTGGGAGCCTGCCAGTGCTGCCAGCTTTCCCTGTGCTGTAGAAGAGGAGATCTGTCCCTCTGCTTGGCATCCAAAAGCTCATTCCTGCCAAAACCATGGGAGATGGGCAGCATCCTGATGTGTGGGTGGTTGCTTTGACCAGGAGTTTTATTGCTCTGCAAAAAAAGGGGTGTCCCACTAATTCCTGGAGAGTTTCTTATTGCTGCCTATGGGAGGGACTGATTTGGAGCATCAGAGCTGGTGATGGTGTAAAAGCTATTTTGGAAGTATAAGATGTAGCTGGAAGGAGGGAGTTTTGTGTAGCTGTGCTTCTTGGTTGTGTGCTGCAGCACAAGAGTGTTGTTACAGGGAGGAGGATTGAATAGCTGGGAGGGTGAACTGGGAGAAGAAGCAAAACTGCACGTGCTGAGAGGCTTTGTAGGGCTTGCACTGACGGCAGCCAGGTGTGATTTTGGTGGTTGTATGTGGTGTGAACGTCAGTGAAGAGTGTTTACCAAGCACTGCTGGAGGTGGCTGCCCCTCCTCTGCATGACCACCTGCGTGGAAGAGGGTTGGAGGAGGGTGGAGATGTGGGTTTGACCGTTGTCACCTGGTTGAGGAACTTCTGTGCCACTGAGAGACCACCAGGTCTGTAAGAGCAGCATTTTCCCTAGGCAATATGAGACCAAAGTGTCTTAAGGGAAGGGAGAAACAGCATCTCCAGTTGCTGTGGCTGATGGATGAATGGATGTTTTGCCTGGAGAAGGGGCTTCAGGCTGGTGGGTTTTGTGGTCTTGCCCTCCTTGTTGTGTTCCAAGTTCATTCCTGTGCTTGGGATACGTGAGAAGGAACCTGGAAGCCCCTTGCTGGGTGTATGGAGAGGCTGTGCCTGTCTGAGCAGTGCATGTTGTGCCTCTCATTTTGGGCACAGTTTCTTTCCACATCGAGCCATGCTGGAATTTCTTGGGTGTGGGATGTGGGCTCATGCATCCCCTTCCTGGGGATGGGCCTGGATGCAAGGATGCTGGGAGCATCCAAACCAACACCTGCACCCAAAAAAGACAGGGGTCTTGTTGTGTAGGAAGGTGTGTGCTGAGCAGAGACACCACTTCAGATGAGCCTCTGAAGGTGCCAGACAAAGTTGTGGGTTTGATTTATTATAGCTTTGATCTGCTCCAAAATACTTGACAGCAAAAACCTCACCCAGGCTCCCTCCCAGCATCGCAGTCAGCTGCTTGATATTCAGTTTGGAGGTTGGCCTTTTCCACAGAGCCTCCTTGGGTGGCTCAGGGTGTTGGCAGGACCTGGTGCTTTCCCTGGGGAAGAATCCAGTCCTAGTCCTTCACACAAGGGTTCTGCTGATGTGCCAGTTGCAGGTGGGTACCACAGGAGGATGCAGGATTCAGGCACAAGTGACACTTGCCTGACATCATCCATCTGCCTGGTGCCATGCACTCTTCGGTTTCAACTGACATGGTTTTTGGGGGGATTTTCTAGTGTTCTTTTTTCCCCTGGGAATTAAAGCTATTCAATCACCTCCAACAGGAAGCCTCTTTTCCACATACAAATACCATTTGCTGATGCCCAACCTGCTTCCCCTGTGTTTGGGCTGTCTCCCAGCCTGCAGCAGAGCTAGTAATTATCTCTCTCCATGTTTGGCTTCCTTTAACTGTGAGTAACAAATTTTCCTTGGCACCAAAGAGGAGCTGCAAGCTATTGTTCTTCTGTCCAGGCAAGCATTTGTCTTGCTGTTACTGATATATGAGTGAAACACTGCTGGTGCAGGAACCAGGTGCAGTTTGTTAATATTTCTGACTGTTGAGTTTTTACTGGTAGTTTTCAACATTTCAAAAAAAAATAGAATTAATCACTAATAAAGTGTCTGTCTTGAATAAAAATTATCAATCACTCTTGAGACCTCCTCCAGAAGAAGCTGACCTATTATTTCCCAGTGGGTGCTTGGGAGTTTTGTTGCAGGTTTTTGTGGATTTTGAGGGGGTATGGGCAGAAAATTGGGTTCCTAATTTTCCTGCTGTTTTTCCAGCTGATATTTCTGCATAGCTGGCCTTAGTTGAAAAACACTTGGATGTGAGATTTCTGCTGGCTTCAGCTGCTGTGGAAATGTGACCCTGATGTGCCTCACGTGGTTCTAACCTGGCCATCAGAGAGAGCATTTGTATGGAAATCTAGGTTAGTCCTGGAAATATATTCAGCATCTGGCTCATTTTCTGTGAAGAGTAGTCTAAGGCTCCATTTTCAAAAGTAATTGGCTTCCTAAAGGTTATAGGGGAGCCTAGAGAGGAAGCTGACTATCCCCCTATACTTCCCTAAGAACCTGATGCTTTTGAAATTCTGGTCTGTAGGATCCAGCAAGGTTAAGGCAAATAAAAGAAATACTTTTTTTTAAGTGTATATAGGTGTGTTACATATTTATATAGACATATATATTTTGTATCTGTGTATATAAGCATCTACTGTTTGTTGTATGAGTGTGGGGCTGAGAGCAGTTTCTGAATAATATGCAGTATAAAGGTACAAATTAGGTGTCCTAGTGCAACCTGCTGTCCAGGATATTCCTAAATTGTTGGTTTTCTGATGCCTTTGCGTGTTTCTGGGAAAGAGCACCCCATCCCTGTTGTGCTCTTGCACTGCTTGGTGAGACATCTGTTATCAGCTGTGGGAGACTGTGTGGATGTCAGTTCCCATAGGCTGGCAACTTAGCAGTGGCTTGAAAATGGAGAAAATCCCCCCTGGAAAACCTTTTGCTCTGGTCTTTCCAGTCCTCGTGGCTGTGAGAAGATGGTCTGATCAGGGGGGAATCTTCTGAGATGTATTTTGTGAACTCCTGGTGTGGTGATAAAAGCTTGGTATCACATCTGTCAACTCTGCTGTGTTTGAGCAATACCCTCCAGAAGCTCTGATGGGTTTCACCCATCATGAGTTTTTGGGATGAAGACCTTTCCATCAAGCTACTCAAGATATTGTCTGAGTACCTCGTGGCCTCTGTAAATGAGAAATGTTGAGGAGGTATTGGAATCATTTTAGATACTTTCATGTTTGAAATTTATTTTTTTTTCCCCAAAAAGACCCAGTGGGAAGGTTTTATATAATACTTTATTTGCATTCCCCTTGTGAGGCTGTGGCAAGTAGGAAGCTCTTTGATATATTTCTGAGAGCAATTCATTAAGCAAAAGACTTCTGGTATGGTACATATTTAGGGAGCCAGCAGAGCTCTTGGTACATGAAAGGCCTGGCAGGAGCTCCATCCCAGGCTCCCCTTATGTAAAGGGCATTAACAAAAAACAGAGCAACTCTGCGGGTTTGTCCCATTTCTCCAGGCAGTGGGAGAGGGAGAGCTGGAAATCCTCCTTCCTGGCCAAGTCCATCCCTTCCCCCACTGTGGCTGGCTGTCACACATCATCTCCAAGCAAAAACCCCGTGTTTTTGGCAGTAAGTAGGACTGGCTTTTACTCTACTGCTCGTTTGCCGGGGTGTCCATGTTCCACCAGGTGCAGCAGGGACTTTGTGCATGGTTTGGGACCTCAGGGGCTTCTCCAGTTGATGGTCAATGTCACCCATCTACTCAGCAGCGGAGGATCAGGCAGAGTGTGTGGATGGCATCTGGGTTATCCTAAACTTTGCTTGTAGCACCCTTCATCTGTCCTCCCTGAGGAGCTGGTGGTGGTGGAGATGACTTGGTTTGACATCCTATTAAACCAGGAGAAACAGCAGCTTGCCTCTGTCAAGAGCATCCCAA
This sequence comes from Neodrepanis coruscans, assembly GCA_013400695.1. Classification (NCBI taxonomy): domain Eukaryota; kingdom Metazoa; phylum Chordata; class Aves; order Passeriformes; family Philepittidae; genus Neodrepanis; species Neodrepanis coruscans. The sequence goes on along the minus strand of VYZS01006545.1, from coordinate 92,998 downwards.
GAGCTATGCTATCAACAGCATAAGGCTTTTGACAAGGGATGGAGTGACAGGAAAATGCCTTCAAACTCCCAGAGGGCAGGGAGAGATGGGATATTGGGAAGGAATTCCTGGCTGTGAGGGTGGGGAGGCCCTGGCACAGATTTCCCAGAGAAGCTGTGGCTGCCCCATCCCTGGAAGTGTCCAAGGCCACGTTGGAGCCACCTGGGACAGTGGGAGGTATCCCTGCCCATGGCATGGGGTGGAACCAGATGAGCTTTAAGGTCCTATCACTCCATGCCCTTGGCATGTTGTCATGGCTGGAAAAGCTGCTCTGTTGCCAAAGAAAAGGCAATAATAGGTTTGGGGAGGATGTGCAAAGGTTGTGTCTTTGGAAACAGCAGATTTCAGTGTACAATGGAATTTGGTTTTGTGGAGAGTGGAAAAACTTGAGTTATCAATGCAGATTTCTCTTGCAGTTCCAGAAGGTTGGTTTTTTTTTTTGACATCTGTGCTGCTTGACTTCTTGGATGCAAACACAGGAAATCCTCCCTGATGGATGCTGCAGAGGCAGGTGGCAAGGGATTGTGGTCTTGGGCAGGGGCCACGTCACTAGGTCCATCTTTGGACTGAGGCTCCTGCAGTGAGCACTGCTGTCATATAAACTCCTGAAGTTAGCAGTGAAGTTCTCTTTCTGTCATAAATCTTCTGACATCATCAGGCAGTGGGTAATGCCCCAGATCCTTGGCTAACCAGATCTGCTCTGGAAGGTGAGTGGGCTGGCAGGATATCTTGACAAGGATGTAATTCATTTCCCTGTGCTGGTAGACAGCCTGTGTCTGACTTGAGTTGCCCATACTTGGGTCTAAGTCTGAAACAAAATGAGAGGGATGGTCCTGGGGGCAGTTTGGGGTTCTCCATCTCATTGACTTGCTCATAGCATAGCCTAGAGCCAGTCTGTGCACTGAATTTACTTCAGGTTGGCCACCACACTGAAGACTTGTTGGGACAGGTGGGTGCTGGCAGATGCTGCAGTCGCCGTTGTCTTGTTTCCGAAAGAAAAAGAGAAATCAAAAGACAGACACTGGCTTTGCCAGTGAATGCAGGTTGGTGTATCCCTGCCTGACGGAGTAAGAAATTGAAACCTTAAGTGGGCTGACCTGCTCATGATCAAAGAGCAGCTCTACGAAAACCAGTCACTTAATAGTCTTCTACCTGTAATTGCTGGGTGATGCTCCCTGCATGTAGTGAATGGAGCCCAGTTCAATTACATTTGGAGAGGACTAGTGAGAAAGAAATCAGGTCCTTTAATTAATGTATGGGTTAAACTTTCTCTGGGACTTCTATTTGGGATATGTCTCATAAAACAGCACCACCCTGAGTGCAAGTAACACCTGCTTGGGTGTCTGAAGGTCTGGGAGTGAAATGTTTCACTGCTTTGCTGCCTGATTTAGGAGAAGTGTTTCTGCTTACCAAGGATGAAGGAAGGTTCTTCTAGGCCTGGTGTGACTACTGGCTCACTTGTCCCTTCTAATGTTATCCAAAAGGAACACAACCATCCCTTTCCTGGGTAGTCCAGAAAGATTTTGTAGGCTTAACCTGCTACTTCAGAGCCCACCAGGTCCTTTGGTCCTGTGTTGTGGCATAGATACAGATAAAACCTTACTTTAGTCAAAAGAGTAGCTCTGAGTGATGTTTGGTGTCCCTTCTGCTGTATCTTTACCAAAGCAGTGATCAGGGACTGTTCCAGATTGGAGAGGGCTGGGGAAGGTGGACATGGACCTGGGGAGAGAAGGAAAAGAGCCAAAATGGTTGTGGTTTTCTCTGTGGTATTTTTGTAAGAGTAAATTTTCTGATGTTCTTTTAGCTTTATGCAATGCATTGAGAAGAAGGACACTGGAAGTTTTCCCCTGCTAAAATATTTAGAGTAACCTTAGTGGGTTTTTTCCCTTAAAATGTGCATTTTAGATTATTAAAATAATTAAATCGTTGATTTTCCATAGGAAAAAATGTTGAAGTGGTTGCACTTGAGTCGGTCTAGAAAGGCAGGGAAATACTTGGAGTCCAGTGTAAAAATTCTGCATTACCTGGAAGATTTGGCAGTGGCACAAAGTGGGTGTATAAAAACCTCTGCTGCAGAAAAACCTCAAAAAGAACCTTTTACATGATAGGTGTCTTCTGTTCTGACCAGGATTCAGGCCAAATTTTAAGAGTCATTTGAAGGACACCGTGCAACTTGATCTGGGGAGCAGTGGTGAGACCCATTTTTATGCTGGGAAATATCTCAAAGTCATTTTGGTCCTGAGAACTCCTTTATTTTGCTGTTGTTTTTTTTCTCTGTCCCCCCTTGAGCTGTGAATGCTGTACCTTGAATATTGAATTTTTTTTCCTAAGATTGAGCATGAATCCCATCCAGAATCCACTGATGCCTTTGGAACATTTAAAGCTCTTGGTATTGCCAGGATTGATCTACATCTCCACCAGCACAGCCCACTTCACCCATATTTATCATCAATGAGAGCAGCCACACGTAGGTGATCACTGTGTTTCCATTTATTGCCTGTGCTTCGGGGAAAGTGAATCTTCTTTTTTTTCCTGCAAATAGGATTTTCAAACTTGCACTGAAGCAGTAGCAAGTATTAACTCTTGAGCTGGCAGAGGCAGCGGGATTAATTAGTTCATGCCTCAAAGAGCTCACTGCGAAGGTGAAAATTGCAGTGTAAGTGAAACATATGATTACTGCTAATTAAAATGCAAATGCTGGGTTTGACAGCTCGTTTCCTTCCGAAGGAGGGTGGCTGGAGTGTTGGTGTGCATGAGCCTGGCTGTTCCTGGGAAGGTGCAGAGCTTGGCCTGGAGGATTGGCGTGGATGATTGCTGCTGCTGGGAATCACTCTCTGGAGGGGGTGGTGTTCTCCCTCCGGGTGCCAAAGTGTGGCTCAGAGGTCCTGTCTCCTGCTGGTGAGTGTAGGTCATGAATGGTAGGTGGAGGAGCCCAAACTAGGAGCAAGAGTTCAAGGGTTGTGTAGAGTTTTGGGGGAGTTTTGGTCTTCTGAGAGAGTAACGGGGCCAGGTGATGGGGGATTGGTTTGGCAGGAGGCAAAGGATGCAGAGTTTTTCTTTTTTTTACAGCTGTTTCTTCTGCCTTGGCAGACAACCCTGCTCCTGCAGCATGCTGAATTTATTTAGCAGGAGAACTGTGTGGGATACATGTAGGTGGCTGTGCTGTGGGATGGAGGAAGAGCAGTGCCATGTCTCACCACCACCAGCCCACAGCTTTCTGCTGAAATCCAGCTGCCTCTGTGGCTTTGGGAATGGGTTTTTATGGGCTTTGCAGTGATGCTGCTGAAGGGTTTTTGTTGCCTGGTTGTTTTCTTATGGAATGATTGTTACTCTTATCCACACCCTGAGTATCACCCATGAGGTTGGTGTGAGCTTCCCTGCTCCCACAGGAAGGAGGTCTGCAGAGAGGGTTCATTTTGGCATGGGATGGCTTTATTAGAGGACTCAAAGCCACTAGAAATGTCTGGGAGAGTTTCTGCTGGAGGTATTTTTGTTCAGGACATTTGCATCGCTGTCAGTAAGGTATCAGTAAAAAGTCGTTCATCCACAGCAATTAGTTAGAAATTTGGGGAAATACTGAGCTTCACTGTGCTGCTGAGTTTGAAAATTAGGGTATTTATGTCATATTCATTTGGACTGTTTCACCTTCAATTCAAGTTTCAGTGATTTTAAGTTAGGCAATTTTTATTTTAAAAATAATGTTTCAGTATAAATATTTATAGTGCAGGATAAAGATAAGGAATGTGAACAAGGAAGACACCCAGGCCCTGAATTAGAGCCAGGAGATGAGCTGATTTAGTAAAAATGAACCTGTGATTGTGATCTAATTGTTTTGTGCTGTGGCCACTGGCTTTTCTTGGTGGACATTGATGCACGGTGGTGCCAATCTCCCCGTTCCTCACAAGGTTTTTGTTGTGGCAAATTGCAATTTCTATCATCTGCAAAGCCTCAGGCTGCCTGCCGAAAACCCCAGCTGAAAGTTGGGTCAATAGTATATTGTCCAGTTGAATATAACTGGTCTAAGTGTTTATTTTCAGTGTGTCTTTTAAAGCAAAGGGTGGGTGTGCTGACTTGATCCCACCGTAGCATTTGACAAAAAGGTTTTTATATGTGGGTGAACAAGGTGTTCAATGTGTGGGATACACCCTGGTGGTCATTAGTCCTTCAGACATCTTGGTGGTGAAGGTGCATTTCTCCCAACCACCTCTTCAGTTGTTGCACCTTTCTCACATCAAATGAGGTATTTCTCACTTCTCAGGCTGCTTGCAAGGTTGGCTCTTCCCCAAGGCTTCCCAAAGTGGCCAAGTCAAGTTTTTTTCCCAATTTAACATCTCCCTTAACTTTCTGCCATTTGCTATTTCTCAGCCTTCAGAAGATTCAGGTCAGGGTGTGATGAGAGAAGAAGTTCAAGAACTGTTGCAAAATGGGGTGGGAATAACCACAACCTTTCTGATTTCATTTATATACTACTTGAAAACCACTTGCTCTCCTCTTGTGAAGCCAAAACCACAATGTATTTCTTGAAGTTTAGTGGGTTTGAGGATGGAGAATACACAGCTGGAGCAATGCAGGAACCAGCACTGGTGTGTTTTACTTCCAGTCTCTCGTGCTGGGTAAATACTTACATGTTTGATGTGTGTTAAGTTCCATGCTGGACATTTAGGAAGCATCACCTTAGGTAGATCAGGGTCTGCCCTGCTCCATCCAACCCAGGTGGCAGTGGTGGAGCTGGGTCTTGATCTGTGCCCTCAAATTATTGCCCAGGACTTGGCTGTTGTGTTCCAAAGGAGTTTGAGTGGTGAGTCTTTTTGACTTTTGAAGGCCGAGGTGGCCCTGCCCTTGCCTTAGCCCAGGGCAATGTCTTCAGGACCTCATACAACCCCACAAGGATGTCTGAGGCATGAGAAACCCTCTTTTAAGTGTCAGCTCCCACCGCAGTCCTGAAACATATGCTTCCCTTTTTATTTCCCAGGTTTTCAGAGGACTTGAAAGGGTTGAATATTCTTCACTCTGTGATTTCATGGGGTTTTAATCATTTTAGGTCACTTCAGAAGTCTTTCCCAAGCCTCTGAGCAAAGCTTTTGGAGCAATTACCCTGACAATATCCACCTTTCTCCCCAAGCACCTTGTGGGATATTTGTATAGGGCTGGTCAGGTGAGTTATTCTGGTTTTCAGATGAGTCATTATGCCCTGAGGGCTGAACAAGAAACCTGCAGGTTGCTTGACAGCACAACAAGTAAGAGAATAAAGGAAACATTAGGCACACCTCCTTAACAGGAGAAAATAGTCATTTGTGTAATGTGTCTTCTGGTGTATTAGAAGTGTTTTCTGGTGTGTAGCTGGACGCCAGTAGTGGGCTAAGCAGTGGAAAAAACTGACTGAGAAGCTGATTTGGGCTTGGAAGGGGAATTAAGAAATAGGATAGAAATAGGAAAAGAATAGACTAGAGATAGGAATAGAATGAAAGAGAGATAGGGATAGAGATAGGAATAGAATGGAAGATAGGAATAGGGACAGAGATAGGAATAGAATAGAATAGAATAGAATAGAATAGAATAGAATAGAATAGAATAGAATAGAATAGAATAGAATAGAATAGAACAGAATAGAATAGAACAGAACAGAATAGAATAGAACAGAACAGAATAGAATAGAACAGAACAGAATAGAGTAGAATAGAATAGAACAGAATAGAGTAGAATAGAAATTTCAGTTGGCAGGGACCTACAACAATCATGTAGTCTAACTTTGTTCAATTCAGGGCTGACCAAAAATTAAAGCATTTTGTTAATTACATTGTCCAAATGCAGCTTTAGAGGATGTGAGGTTGCTGAATATGCATAATTAATCCTCATGAAGATAGAGAAGGTAAGTATTCTTTTTCCCCAGGCATATAGTAGAGCACTAGAGCCAAATCTTATCTTCATCGAACCCTCCCACAGTATCATCCCTTTGCCATGTGCACACAGAACACATAAAAAGATCCATGAGAAAGACCAAAAATCAGTGTGTTGGGCGTGGGCATAGTTTTGTAAGTGCTGGCATGTGTGGTCTGGAAGCTGGAGCTCTCCTGTCTCACCAGGTTGGTGGTTTTGAGTGTGTGGGACAGAGCTGCCCTTGACTAAAGCAACCTGTTTGTTGTTTCCAGGAAGAGTGGGATCACAGCAGCAGTGGGAGCACAGGATCCCGGCCGGGGTCAGGCTCCAGGCAGGGGTCTGGATCCAGGTCTGGCAGCCACGGGAGAAGCAGCCAGTTCAGGCAATCGACCAAGGTATATCTGGTAGTGCTGAAGCTGTGTCCCTTGCTTGCTGCTTATTAGAGGCACCCTCCCCACAACATGTTTGCTGTGTGTGTCACACGTAGGTGTGAGTGCATGTCAGTTACGAAGGACACTTCAAAGACCTGATTAATTCACTCGTGATGTGTGGCCTGTGTGTGGCCTGGTGTGCTGAGTGCCTTAATGCTGGGAAAGAGGTCCCCAGTCAGCTGGTTCAGTGCAAAAGAAGTCAGGGGTGGTTTTATTATTTGAAGTCTTGGAGTATTTTAATATTGGGAAATTAAGAGATGTCTGTAATTACTTACTGGCAGGTCTTCATTACAAGTTGATAGACAACACAGAAGGTGTTAAATGGTGACCTTGAGTCCAGCTGCCGTCAGTGTGAGCTGTCTGCAGGACTAGATGGGGAGTTACCTTCCTACCCTCCAAAAGACTGCAGGAATTCACTTTTGACCTGGTTTTAGGTCCATCCTTGAGCTCTGATCAGGGTCCATTCAGTTTTGTTTCAGTCAGCCTCTGTCTGCAGTTGCCTTGGAGTTGCTGTACTTATTCACACGTGAGCGAGGACTGGCTGTGCCAGAAGTGGAGGGCAAACTCTGGGAGGTTTGGAACCAGTAGTCAAAGTCCTGGTCCATTCATCCATTTCATCCTCCTGGAGAGCCTGAGGAAATAACCTGACCCTCCTGAGCCATGCTGTGGGGGATTAGGACCCACAGAACTGTACTGTTGCTAGAAAGTGATAGTCCTTTCTGATGGGGATGAGTCTCAACATACACTTCCTTCTTTGAGCATGGATAATACTGTCATCTTCCTCAAAATGTCTATATTTTTATCTGTATGTTTCATCTGAAAACTTGCAGTTTTCAGCAAGGAAACCTTGAACTGGAGAGCCTTTTCAGGCAGCTTAGTGTCTATCCATCTTTTTTTTTTGTTTTCTACCAAAGTGCAGCCAGGTGTTGCAGGCAGCAAAAAGGGAGGAAAGTTGGGGTAAGCTCCCCAGACTTAGAACTGAAAAACGCTTAAGAAGTAACACATGACACAGGGATAATCCCTGAATTCACTCCAGTCAGGACAAAGGTGACCACTTGGTGTGTTGTTCTGTGGGCAGCCATGAACTGCCGCGGTCGTGCGACGAGGAGGATGATTTTGTGTTTGCTTTCTGAAGGATGGTAACGAGGAGCAGTGGGACGCTGAGCTGGGCTTTGGAAAGCTGCTGTGTGCATGCAAATGCTGACTTTGTGGGGAATTTGCTGAAGCTGCATGCACAGTAAACAGCCAGAGCCCACGTGGGTCTGTCCCTGTTTGTGTGGGCAACTGTGGTGGATGGAGGTGACGTGAGCTCGCAGGGGCTGGAGGACAGGGCTTGTGGACGTGCATTTAAAGCACACTGCAAGTAGGATCTGCTTTATGGGGTCTCTCACCTCTCTGAGTATCGGTGTTATTCTCCTCAGTGCGTCTCTCACTCATCATTGCTCGTTAATTAACTTTCTGGCGGTACTGACTCCTTCGTGGTGGAAATGATTATCTAAAGCTGAGCGTTGGGTCATGGGGAGCTTCACTTTAAAATTGCTGGTGGTTATAATTGCAGTCCTGGGGGGACTGACAGCAAATCACTTCTTTTCTTAAATACATGCAATTTTTTTTTTCTTTTTCTTTTTTTTGGTTGTACCTGGATTTGAGAATTAGCTTTTTTTTTAAGCCTTGTTGTTGAGTCTTTGCACTGCTGTGAGCAGTAGTGAAGTAGTTCTTTTTAATAAAAACCTTGCAGCACAGGGCAGCAAGGGGGCTCCCTCTCCTGTGAGTCGAGACAGAAACTGTTTCTGAGGGCAGGTTGTCAAAGACCTAAAGGGTATCCTGAAATGACCACAGTGACTCACAACTTAATGGCAAGGTGTGTTATTGCTGGGCCCTGACGCCGTCTTTGTGGAGTCTGGCTAATGCTTGGAGTGTCTCTGAGGGGTTATGGGGATGTCTTCTAGGAGGACCAGGTTTGGGTGAGTGTGTCCAGGTGTTGCCTAGAAGCTTGGACTTGTCTGACCTCCTCACCACCTGAAATGGATTTGTCTGCAGGAAGAGGTATCTCTTCTTTGTGTGACAGCCAGGAAGACCTACACATGTGTATTTTCATTACACTGCATTTGGATGCTTGTAAGGATTTAGAAAACTATTTTCTCTCCTTGGTGGGAGAAAGTCGTGCTTACGTTTGCCTTAAATAAAAAAAAAACTCAGCTTCCATAATTGATCATGAGAGTTGTATATATTTCTGGCAGTTTGTTTCTGTGCAGAGACATGTCAGCTTGCATATCCCTTAGAGGTTAAAATCTTAATCCATAAACCCCTTGGAGGAGACTAAAAAGGGAGCAATGTGGCTGTTTTTGGAGTATCTGGTGTCTAAATTGGTTGATGTGCTGGAAGTGACTGCAGAGTGTGACCATCTGTAGTGTGCACTGAGTGTGTCCTGCTGTTGGTTGGGAAAATGCTGCTCACTTTGTAGGCAGATTGAGGTGTGGGAGTTCATGAAGAAATAATCAAAATTTTTTGCATTTTAATGTGTTGGTTATTAGTAATAATATTTGAAAATGACAGAAATTATTTGATGGGGAATGTATCCACCTTCTCTAGCACATGTTTTACCAGAGTGGGACCATTTGGTCTGAAACGCTTAAATAACCTGAATATGTGCAACATTATGAATAATCTGTATAATGTCTAAGAAACTTTGAAGAGAAAGTTGGTGATATGGGATTCCCAATTTGCAGTTTGTTCACGTATCCATCCAGACTGAGTCAAGTCTGATTTCTTGAATGGTCTGGAATGGCAAAACCCAGCCTGTTTTACTTCTTCATCTCTAAAGGGTGGAGAGAACAGCCTTCTTTCTACAGGGAGGACTTGTTGGGGCTAATGACTGTAAATGTNGGCTGGGTGACAAGGTGGGAATCAGGGACAGGGTGGACTCCATGATCTTGGGGATCTTTTCCAACCTGATTTTTTTCTGTAATTCTGTGGATCTCAGCCTGCCCAGTGGACCTTGGTGGGTCATGGAGTTTGTGGACAGTTGGGACAGGAGGACATGAGCCTGTGTGTTGTCTGCTCCGTGTTGTCCCCAGCTTTGTGTCCCCAAGGCTGAACACTGTCACTCCCTGCCCTGACAGTGCACTTCTGCAGTGGGTGAAGGATCTCTGTGTTGCAGTGAGTGTGGATTCACAGAGAAGCATTGGAGCCCCCATGCAGAGCTGGGACACCTCTGTGCTGGTGGTGGGAGAGGCTGTGCTGGGCTATGCCATGGTCCAAATACCTCCATGTGCCTTCTGGCAAGTAACCACCTGTCCCTCCCTCCTAGAATGGCAACAAGGAGAGCAACCTTGACATGCTGGGCACAGACATCTGGGCTGCCAACACCTTTGACTCCTTCAGGTAAGCTGGTTTTAAAATGCTTTAAGAGAGAGGTGGACTCTTAGATGGACTGTGCCTTCTCTTAGCCTTTGCCCAACGGTCCATCCTGCTGGTACCCAGTCAATAGTGAGTAGTACCCTGTTGGTACTCATATTGCTGCTCCTCTTGCTCCCCTTCCCCGTTTAGCCTGTGGCACTAAGCACAGTCAATCTACTTAAAATATCCTGTGTGCTTTGGAGAGGCCACTGGATGGGTTTGCAGTCCAAACTCCTGACACTGGTACCAGTACAGTTACTTGGAGCCATCTAAGAGCTGCACAGGCAAGACTTGAGACAGCTCTTAGCTACTGCTCCAGGGCTTTACTATGCCATTTACTGGAGATACAATCATGTATTGGCTTCTCAGATGCTGGGAAGAGCTATTCACCTCCAGGTCATTGGAGGAGACATGTTGTGCAGCACCAGAGAGAACAACTCCATTGTACAGACCAGACCATTACCTCTTGTGATACCCCCTTGATACAGAGGGCAAGTATAGCTTACAGGGTGTGTGCTGTATCAAAATTCAGGGTTTAGATCAAGCAACAGGAGCTCAGCGTATTCAAAAACTAGAAAAAAATTGTAAGAAAGGAGTCACAGCAGTGTGAAGGTTGGAGGCCCACATCCATATGCTCTGCTCTGCTTCCAGAAGTACCAGCTTTCCTCATCTGCTGCCTTCTGCTCTTCAACTCACTGGTGTTTAATTGGTAGTTGACTTTCTTCCTTTGTTTTTCCCCTGTTTTTCTCACCTAGTGGTGCGACGTGGGACTTGCAGCCTGAGAAACTAGATTTCACCCAGTTCCACAGGAAGCTGCGAAACACCTCCAAACACCCATTGCCTCACATAGACAGAGAAGGGTGAGTGCTATGTCTGCAATACTGTGCTCTCCAGGGAGGTCTAACTCCTCCCTTGCTGTAGGAATGCTGGCTTGGTGGCAGACCTTATCTGGAGGATGTGGCAAAGAGGAGCTGGATCACATGTGGGGTTTGAGGATGCCACAGTCATGCTGTCTGGCTCCTCTGTCCTCCAGTTCTGGGCTGGAGCAGAGCTGTTCTCTCTATTTTTGCACTGTGTGATAGATTCCAGTCTTTAAAGAACTCTGGATCCAGGTCTTCTAGATGCAGGTCTCCTACATTTAAACATCTCTGGATGTTGGAAGAAAGGTCCTGACTTTGCACTGATCCTGGTTACAAATCCTCTGAGTGACAGAACTTCCACTGTTTTCCCCAGGAGGATTTCAGGGAAAGGGAGAGTATCAGTGTGATTCATGTGGATCCAAGTGTTCATCCCCCATCTGCTAGCCATAAAACTGCGAAAACATTTAGGAGCTCCTTTTGGTGGTGGCAGCCTCCAGGGACTTCCAGGGTATCGCTGGTCAAGCCAAATAAATATGTACTGGCATCAAGTGGATCACCTGTGTTGCTTAGATGGATATCACTGTTTCTCTGCAGATGGAGAAACAATCACTACCTGAAAGGAGGTTGTAGCCAGGTGGGAGCAGGTCTCTTCTCCCAGGTAACAAGTGATGAACAAGAGGGAAAGGCTTAAAGTTTAGATTGGTTGTTAGGAACAGTTTCTTCAGGGAAACAGCTGTGAAGCCCTGCCAGAGGCTGCCCAGGGCAGTGTTGGAGCCCCCATCCCTGGAGGGATTTAAAAGCCCTGTGGATGTGGCACTTGGGGACATGGGTCACTGGTGGGCTTGGCAGTGCTGGGGGAATGGTTGGACTCAAAGCTCTTAGAGGGTTTTTCCAACCATAACAATTCTATAGTTCTGTAGTTTGGGTTTTTCTCTCCCTGTCATTCAGGACATAGAAGAAGGAAAAAAGAAATCTGAGCAGGTCTGAAAGATGGGTTTGAGAAGATTGCAGCTGATGTCTCATTGCCATGTTGTGTGTTGGGATGGCAGTTCTCTCTCAGGGAGGTTTTTGTGTTGATAAGTTGGTTTTGCCAAAGAACTGGCCAGTGCAACATGCCTGGTCTCCACATCTTGTTTAGAAGACAAGATTATTATTAGAATGGTTGATTAGAAACAATTAGAACCATGTTGATGTATCTGACCAGGCCAGCAATCCCACCCCAGCCCAGGCTCAGCATCTGCAGGAAGCCCTTGTACCACAGAGTGACAAGAAGAGTCACAAAACTCTTTTTTTTTCTGCTCTGTAAGTAAGGTACACTGCAGGCATATAAGGAGCAATTTTCAGAACATTTGGAACAATGTGACACTAAATTTCTAAGTCACAAAGTGCCTTAGTCGTGTTTACTCCCATTTCTTCAAATGGGTTTGAAAAATGAGATGAAGGAGCACTCTGTAAAATAAGATATCATTCCCTGTAAAATAAAATGTAATGTGCTCCATGGTTGATGGCACTTGCCAGATGATCCTCTCAGTTACACCTGCTGTGTACAGGGAGGATGCAGGGTCTGCATTGTGATTTTCCTCTGATTCCTGGTGTACTGTGAGTGCCCAGGATGCAACAGGTGGAGGAAGCAGTATGGAGGAGAGATACTTAATCACTTCTAAGTATTACAGCAGGAAAAATGGAATAAGAATTGGTGTATCTGCAGAAAAGTTAAATTTTGATGCTGTCAGCACAAGCAGTGCATCTCCAAAAATACAGATCATATAAGTAACCTGGCTAAAACAGAGGAAGCACAGACAAAATTGGTTTTATTTGTTAGCTCTTAGTTGACTGCTTTGTGTTCATCAGCTCTCTGTGCCAAATCTGTACGGAGTGATTCAGCTTGCTGAACCTCCAAGAATCTCCACCTGCTAGCTAGGCATTTTCCCTCTTGCTTGAATGGAAAGCTTTTTTAACAATCTAGCTGTGCAATGAAAATAATAATAGAACAAACCCACAGAATATGCTGTTCAATACATGTTTTCAACACTGTAAAGACCAAAAGGGCTGTTTTATTCCTTAGTCTGATCCCTTGACCGAGGTTGGCCATGTACTTGCATACAGTTGCTAAACCTTGCTTGGGTGAAGTGTTTTCCTCCATAAATACATTGATTTTGTTGTAAGATGCTGTTTGGTGGTATGCTGAATAATCAAAGTGGAGTGGTTCAGCAGAACTGGGAGATTGTACCTCCTTTCTGACCTGAATTTGTCTGGCTTTAATTTCTAGTGTTAGCTTTTGCTCTACTTTGACTCTTCCAGATCAAACAACCTTTTGTAGCTGGTATTTTCTCTTCACTCCAGGTATCTCCCAAGCACACACATCACTTTAATTTTTCTCTACCACCTCTTTGAATTGTGGCTGCCAGTGCTGCCTGAAATCCTGTAGTTTAGGCTCAGCTGTGCTGTCTCTGGAGGAAAGCTGCCTTCATCCCCCTAATCCCTGCCTCCTCCTCATCCCCTGCCTTTCTGCCACAGTTCAGCATCAGAAATTCAGCCTGGAACAATCCCCACCCTTTTCAAATAACCATTTCCTGTGATACACTTGCCCTTTCTGTACTGCAACTGGAATTATTTGTCCCCTGATGTTTGACATTTTTCTCATAAATATATGTGTGTATCAGTACTTTTTCATATATAGGTATTTGTGGATGTACAAACACTATATTTTTCCCTTTGTAAGCCAAAGTCAGGATTTCATGGTGTAAAGTCAGTTGTTGAACACCTTTGATTTCCTATAAATACAGAATCATAAAATGTTTTGAGTTGGAAGGGACCTTCAAGATCATCCCATTCCAACCCCCCTGACCTTTAAGATCATCCCATTCCAACCCCCCTACCATTGCACACCAGGTGCAGACCAGGTTGCTCAAATTGAATAAGGTAAATTAAATTGTTTCCCTTCAGCTTGCTGGTTTTTTGAGCCTAGTACTTCAGCACATGCCATTTTTCCTGATTTTTTCCCCCCATTTTCTCTAATTCCACCAAAATCTGTTTTCCTCAGAATTCTAGGAACTGATTACTTGGGTCTCCTGCTGCCAAAGTTTCTAATGGACGTTATTTAATAATATCTTGTCAGTAGCTGACAAAAAATACATTCCCTTCTTGCATAATAATAAAAAAAAAAGATTATCTCATAAATGTAGAAGAATGATATTTGTTGATCTTTTCTTTTTCTTCTGTTTCATCACTCTCTGCATCCAGCTAGTAAATGTCTTTGGATTGTTGGGTTTTTTTCTCCTTTCTTGGTACCAGAGAGTCCTTCAGCTGCCAGCTCTGTGTTTGGTGTGTGAGTGCTTGGCTTCTCACCCCAATTTTTTTGTCCTTTCAAATTGTCTGTCTGTATTTGTATCAATTGCTGTTTGCTGTCTGAGATGTGCTCGTTCACCAAAACCTCTTTCAGCAGGGGAACTGGAGCTCCCCATGGACACCAACAAACCAGCAGTGCTCAAAAAACTAAAAGTTTTTCCCTATTTTTTTGTGTCCTCACTTTTCCTGTCCAGGTGGGCTGTGCTTTCAGTTTTACTTGGTCTGGGAATCGAGAATCACCCGGCGCCACTGCTCAGGGCTGCCTTTGGTTTTCTCACTGCTGCTACTACTACCAGGAGTGTTTGAATGCTGTGGCAGATGGTGCAGGTGGAGAGGACTGGGAAAAGCATTTAATTTTGTATTAACAGCTTTACACCCGCGTGGGAGTGTTTTGGAGGCACAGCACACTCGCCTCAGAGAGCCGCTTTGTTTTCATGAGGGTCCTTTGCAGTAAGAACTGATCTTCCCCATGTGCTGTAGTAGAAAAATAACTGTGTCTCCAGCGAGTTTTCACGTGGTTTTGTTTGTTTTCCTCTTGCCACAGGCTTGGAAAAGGGAAATACGAGGATGGTGACAGCATCAACTTGAACGACATAGAGAAAGTCCTTCCAGTGTGGCAGGTAGGTGACAAGGACATCTGCTCATGCCGTGGTGGAGACCAGCAGTGCCTTCCCTGCTTTGTATTTCCTTAGGAAACCCTCCTCAGGAGTAGGAAAGCTGCTGAGCTGTGGTCCTTTGGGGGTTGTGATGGAGATTTATGCCTGTGGTTTTGGGTGTTAGAGCTTGGTGAGGGCAATTACCACACAGACTTTGTTGGGAGATGATACATTAAGGGCAGTGTATATCTACACATGTATGTATGTGTACACACACACATATATATACATACATGTACATGGGACTCAGATGCTTTAGAAAAGGAGATTCTGGGAAGCATCAACCCTCCCAACAGCTCCAAAATAAATTGCTGCCAGGAAGCCAGCAGTGCCGGTGTGCTGACCCAGGTGTTTCCCTTCCTCTGTTGATATGCAGTGATAATCCATCTGTGTGTTTTCTCTAGCCTGTTCCTTCTACAGACCTCTCTTTGCAGCCCAGTTTCAGCAGTTTTGATTGAATGACCTCTGTTGCTTGGATGTTGGGGAATGGAAGGATGAGACCAAAGTCAGATTGAATAAGTCTGTTTGTCAGCATCACATAATTTTTAATTTTACAGAGTCCTAGTCCTTGAAGAGCATCCTGGGCTAGGAGAGTTCCAAGGATGTTCAGTGTCTTTTGGCTGAAATCTCCTCTTTGCCTCCAGAGGGAAGGATGGAGACATCTCGTGAGCTGTGGTAGCATTACCCTTTTCAGTGCTGAGCCAAGAGCTCACCAGGCTTCTTGCTCATGCATCATGTGAGGAAAAGCTTTGCTCATCCTGCAAACCATGTGATGATCTGCCTTACTGTTTCTTTTGGATGAGCTATTTGGCACTAAGTACACGAAGCAGTGGAAGGAGTGGAGAAACGCAGCTGACTTTGGCAGGGAGGAGCACTCCCTGCAGCTGCTTCCTGCTCAGTCTCTTCCATGTTTGGTATGTCTGGACTTCAGGTCAGAGGGAGAAAAACATCAGGTTCAGCTGATACAAACCTCAGTAGTTCTGCAAAATAAGGTTAGTTACCCCAGGGAATAGTTGGAAATGAGGAATCACACCATCTTTGGTGCGAGGAGCTGATTTCCTTCAAAAGGGCTTTAATAAACAGCTATTAAATAAGCCTGAATCTGAGTCCTCCTGATCTGGTTATCATCTCATCATGCCCTAACACCAGGTTGAGTCCATTGACTCCAGTGAATTAATTCCAATATATACCTTAATATCTGGCTTAATTGTTAGCGTGACACCTCTAAGCTGGCAGGCATAATGGGAATGCTGGATTTGATGTTTTGTTTGTGCCTCTGGGCAGACTCGTGCAATGCTGCATTATCTGGGAGACAGACACACTTTCCTTGGCATGTACAGTCATATGTGTCTGTGGGAACTCAGAGCCAGGTAGTTCTGGTTGAGGATTTGTCTTGTCTGATGTTGACAAGTGAAATACTTGCAGACAGCTGGTCTAATCCTGACATATCATTGCTAACTGGATTTGAATGCAATCGTGAAATGCTGACAGGGATTTTATTGGTCTTTATCCCTGGTTTTGAATGGCTCTGTAGCAGCAGTGTGTGGGCGCATAAGGGAAAATATTTTTGTGAGCCTTTGAAAGGAAAATCCTTCACCTTCCGTGCGGCTGTCCCACACTGAGGCTTTGTTTGTGTCCTGAAGAAGAGGCTTTTTAGGTTGGAGATACATGAATTCATGTTCTGTCTGTGTTTAACAGCTCAAGGCTTGCTTACAGCAGCCATGCAGAGACAGAGGAGCCTGTCTGAGCATCCTCCAGGGCCACTCGGTTAGTCTGAGTATCCTCCAGCGTGACTGGACCAATCCAAGCATCCTCCAGCATGACTGGGGTGATCCAAACATCCCCCAGCACAACTCAGATGCAAGTGTTTTGCTGCTGAGTGTGCTTCAGCAGCTATAAAAGGGTTAAAAACACGACATTTCGGAAAGGTATTGAGTCTTACTTTCAGGCTGCTTGGAAATTGGGTGCCTTTGATGTTAAGATATGATAGGCAAAGGATACGTATCTAGAACTAATCTCCAGGTCTGTATGTAGATCTGTACAGAGAGATGCAGTGGCATCCCTAATGGGTTAAACAGATATCTGGGGGTTAAGCAGACTGTTCTACATAGCTGGATATTAATGTGTCTATAAATGGATTTTGCTGCTTGAATCTATCAGTAGTATTTGGGCGAAATGTTGCAGGGAAAGCCTATGACTATCTGGCAATTAAAGGTGAAAAAATAAACAAAAAGCCTCCCCTGAAACAATGTCCCTGAAATCCTCTTCTTTTGTTTGGAAATCGGAGAATGCTCCTCGGTGATGCTCTCACAGCATGGCCCGCTCTGCCACCTCGTGGACATGCACAGGCAGGAGAATCAGGATCCACAATTCCTTCCCCACAGCTGTTATTTTGAAGCTTTCTCCTGCCTCGTCTTTTCAAAACTCATCTGACGTGCTTGGTTTTACCAGTAAATAGGTTTTATTTTTGAAAGCTCCGTCGCTGGGAGCTCATGAGGTCATTGCTTTGGCTCAGCTCATGAGCCATAACCTCTTCATGTCTCCTCACTCAAGAGTCTGCAGTTGGATTTGGACACTAATTCCCCAAAGTGCTGCCAAAAAAATGACTCTTTGAAGATACGTATTCCCCATTCATAAGATCTGCTTTTTACTGCACACCAGGGAGGATCAGTTGTCTGCTATATTAGAGAGGCACAGGCTCAGGTGCAGAGCCTGAGCCAGAGTCCTCATCATCCTCTCCATTTTCACCTTGGCTGGTTTCTTGAAGGAGACCACATAACCACCTTGACATCACTAAGACGTCACAGGGAGGGCTGAGTCAGTGTCTTTTGCTTTTACTCCCTTTGGCAAATGCTTGGAAAGGCTTTCAGGTTTGAATGTGTCACAGCTGAGTGCACAGGCCCAGATACAGGCTTCTCACTTGGCAAACTCTACAATTACCTGAGAATACAATCCAAGGGGTCATGTCCTGCAAGGTCATTGGATCATGGAATGGCTTGGGTTGAAAGGGACCTTAGAGCTCATCTCATTCCAACCCCCCTGCCATGGACAGGGACATCTTCCACTCACTATCCCATGTTGCTCCAAGCCCTGTCCAACCTGACCTTGAGCATTTTCAGGGATGAGGCAGCTACATTTTCTCTGGACAAGATCCATCTGTTGCTTAAAATCAAGACAAGCAATTAAGACAATATGCAGATTTCATAGGGGTGAAGGTAAGAACAGCTTTACTGGTGATGTCCTGTGATCCAAAGAGGAAAAGAATAACAATTTCTCTACATTTGTAACCTTAGCTACCACCCATCACATCATCCAGCCAAAGTTTGTTTAACACCTATGTCCCTAAAGTACCCAGTGAGAGCCCCCCTTATTCCCTGTGCCCACCCAGGACTTAGCCCCCACTTTCTGAGTAGGTCCAGAAGGCCTAAGCCTATGTTTTGTCTTACTACCCTCTTATCTGTACAGAAGAATGCTAACATCTCAACACAGGCCTCTGAGAGCCCTTAATTTCCAAGCTGCGCAGCTAAATTAAATCCAAAACAAATACATGGAATCCCCCTCAAGGCATCACACCCACCCTTCTTCCTGTGAAACTGCTTTAGCTCACGAAGGGTACAGGAGGCTGCATGTCACAGGGACATGCCATGAATGCTGCTAGACATAATCAGAGTTTTAGGTCACATCCCAAGGGGTTTCTGGGCTGGCATCTTGCAGTGTTTGGCTTTTAGTTTGCTGGACTGGTGCCTTCAGGATGGGCTTGCCCTCCTCAGAATGCAGGAGCTGTGCCCTCACTGCCCAGCTGCTCCTTGTCTTGTGTTTTAGGAGGCAAAAATTATGTGGCACTTTTGAAAGGCATATTGGGCTTTACTGTTGTAATGGGATAAACTTGTAAGGCAGCATTATATCGTTTGGTTTGGCATCTTATTGCCTTGCAGCTCATCTCCTTCCATTTCCTTACTGATTTTTGACCCTTTTTGTCATATCCTTGCAGTTACAATAAACTGCTTGTTTCTCTGCTGGCTACGGTCGTCATCCAGCTTCCTTGTTGGATGAGACACAAGGGAGCAGCTCCTTAGGAGAAAGGCAGGTTCTGTAAGTTTTTCTTGTTTCTTTTAACACCACTATATTCCTGGTCTCATCCAAACAGTCTTAGAAGCACTGGGATTTCCAGCCATACTGGGATCCCAGCTGAATTTGGGCCCCTACAGGCAGGCATCTCTCTCCACTTGCCTTGGGACCCCTCCTCATTGACAAGTGTTTTCAAGTCAGATGTTACAGTTCAGGATGGAGATCCTGTAAGTAAAGGTAGGACCTCTGCATGGCCTGGTCACATAGGATTCCTGCCCTAGGTGAGGCATGGATGCATTGGGACATGACTTGTTGCATCTCAGTGTAGAGGTCTGGGAAAGTCTGGATAGATTCCCATCTGAGGATACCCATTGTCCTTTCCCTTTAGCTCTGCAGGGTGCCTGAGTGGACCAGTTCACACATGGACTTGGTCAGATGTGAAAGAGATGAAGCCAACCCAGGTGTCCAGGGGGAGGAGGGTGGACTGTGGGCATCTCCTCTGCTATCACTTCATATGTGAGGAGGGGAGATCAGTGTTCAGCAATGTGGGTCTTGCAGATCTCTGACAGGTGGCAGGGGAACAGGGTCTCTTTGGAGCTCAGAGACAGAGCTGTGTGGTGAGGTGGTGTTATTTACTATTACCATATAGAATCATCCTCTCCATGTCTTCTTTTGCCTACTCTTTCTGCACTGCAAGGCTGGGCAGTTCTCATTTCACTCAGCAGGTTGGACAGCCCAGATCCTTCCTCTCCCAGTAGACTGTTCTACGCTGGTGGAACTGGGTTGAGCTAATCCCTCTGGCATCCCCTGCCACTGGGAATGACCTGATCCTTATGGTGTCCCTACTGTCACCCACCAGGTCTAACCCTGATGTCATTACAAACCATTACAAACAAGTCGGGGTTACTCCCTAGGAGCCCCAAAATGGGGATTTCTTCTCCCCGCCTCTGGTCCCTGCTGGACTGTGTCATGTAGGCATGGCACTACTTTCAGAGAAGGTTTCTTGCCTGACAAGCCCATATCCCAAGGGTCTTTCCAATACTGTAATGGCTAAAACCACTGTGGAAAGTCCCTGTCAAAGAGCCAGGGTTTACTTGGGTATAGGTCACAACGTGTTGGGAGTCAGAGTTCTACTTCTTAGTAAGAAGCTTTTGGTTTGCCATGACTTCCAGTAAGGCGTAGTCTTTCTGTGGCCTGTTTTTTGTTGATTTTAACCCAGCTGACAGTGATCAGCTCCTTGGATGGAGAGGGCAAACTGCTGTGGTCACCTGTAGCCATTTCAGCATCACTCTCATGTCAGAGTTATGGCCACCATTATCCAGGGAAGGCAGGTGAGGCCACTGGCATCCCCAGATTCCTGGAGAGGACAGATGTGGACCAAGGCTGGCTTATATCCCACACAGCTTGTCACCTCACCAATTCTTACAACATCTAAGACTAGGGTATGCCAGAACAGCACAGTCACTGTGATCCCTGAACCAGGTTAAAACCCTGTGCTTCCTACTGGACATCCAGGAAAGGGGAGATCTTCCAGTGTTTTTTTTCAAATTAGCATAATTTTCCATATCATAGATTCATTAAATCATTTAGGTTGGAAAAGATCATCGAGTCAAACCATGCCCCACCACTAATCCGTGTCCCCAAGTGCCATATCCACACAGTTCCAGGGAGTGGAACACTACCACTGCCTTGGGCAGCCTGTGCCAGGGCTTGACAAACCTTTCCTTGAAGAAGTTTTTCCTAATACCCAGTTTCCTAATATCATATGGTAGCTTTATTCAGTAACACAAAGGAAACATAACAGAAATGGCTCAGAGCTTTGATGTTGGTTTTATTACTTATTATTGTTATTATTAGCATTAGCATTATTATTAGCATTATTATCAGCATTATTATTATTATCAGCATTATTGTTATTGTTGTTATTGTTATTATTCAGAGCTGATTTTACAAAATGAGGTGGGTTCTCCCTTCTCAGGGCTGATGTTATTTTTCTGGCTGTCATTTAAGTCAGGCACACTCAGCAAATACTGGCTCATAATTCCTGGTGCTCTCTTCCCAGCCTGGTGGGCACGGAGATGCCTGTTTTGTAGTGGTTCCTGGAGCTGGTACTGATCAGCTGGGCAGGATGGGGTGTTGTCACATTCCAGGTAGACCAGCTGGTCAGGGACATGAGTTTGGGATGAGCAGGAAGGGATGGTGAAAGGAGCAGGGATTGTTCATGCTGCAGCTCTGAAGGTTGTCTGGGTGTTTGGTGGCCGAGGGGACAGGGCTGGTGGCAGAGGGGAGCCCTGCAGCACTAGAGGGCACTGCGGCCTCACTTCATGGCCCTGACACACAGCTCTGTGCAGAGGAAACAAGGCTTTTTCCCAAGGCTTTTCCCAAGCACAAAGCTCACGCTGCAGTGGCTGTGTCTCTCACCCTCCAGTGCCAGGTCATGCTGTTCCCCATCCTGCTGTGCCTTCCTTGGGCTCTGGGTGCATGTCCAGCATGGGTGAGCCTGGGGCTCTTGGAGGGGTAAGGTGTTTCTCTGTACCTGGGGATGAGTTTGGAAAGCACTGTGCATCGTTGTGAGCCTCATGGAGGCCCTGAGTGGAGCAGGGTTGAAACTGAAGGTGTCTGTGAACCCCCCCAAGCATCACAACCCAGAGGGGAGTGGATATCTAGGGACTAGATGTGCCCCACAGCCCACGTTTCCCTTACTGGCACCATGACACCTCCCCAGATCCTCTTGGAAATCTCACTTTTGTAAATGTAATCCTCAAGTCTGTGTATTTCGTGTGGGATGCTCTGGCAGGGATCAGTCCAAAACCATGCTCCTTGCACCGTGATGTGCTGAGGGGGTCCCCCCTTTCTCTGGAAGTGCTGCTACCCCATCAACTGTAGGATGTTCCCCTGAACACCTACATTCCCATCTGTCCATCTGTCCCCCATCTTCTCTGTTGTACCCACCCCACTTTGAAGGACATGCCAGCCTGGGGAGGAGGGAGATGCCCATTGCTGAACCATCCCTGTTCCTTAGATCCCAATTTGCCAGGCACTGCTTTGTGCTACAAAATAAGATTAACAATGGGATTTTGGCTACTTTGCAGCTTACCAATAGGAGCTGGTGGGTTCTGAGTTCATGGTCAGGAGCCACAAGGAGGTAGGAGGATGGGAGAGTTGAGTGGATAAGTCTGGAGGATGATGAAGAAAGGCCCCCTATTTTGCTTTTAAGGAGCTCACAAGTTTGTTTAGATCTGTGAACTGCAGATCTGTTTTCTGGGAAATTAGCTGCCTTGGGTAAGTGAAATTGTACAGAAGTATAAATAACAACTCAATAGGCATTTAAGGCTCAAAAATGTCACAACATTGTGCTCTGGCTTAAACACACCAGAGAGGAACATGGATTTTTCTCAGCCCTACAGCTGACTTCCCTTTCAGAAAGGTTTGCTTTTGTGCAGCTATATAATGTCCAGAGCAAGCCTGAAAGGCTTTGTTTTGGTTTTTCCCAGTCCTTTTTATAGACTCCAAAACACACACACCCCAAATCCTCCCTGAATTTTAACTTCTCAATACTGTTACATCTTTTTCTCCCTTGTTTTCCCAGAGGATTCACTAGAAACCTGAGAGGGGGTTTTTGCTGCACTCTGTTGAATTTGCTGAATATTTTCCTGAAATGTGGAAGTAATGTTGAGTAATGATTAAATTAAAGAAAAAGGTTATTAAAAGTAACAGAGAGAAAAAAAAATCTGTGTTCCTAAAGATCTTGAATAAAAACTCAATGTCTCTTTGGTCAAGCAGCTATTTCTGCTGGCTTGGCTATTTTTACATCCTAATCCCCTTCCCCGCTCTTCCATGAAAGACCTGAATTTTTAATAAAATAAAGGGAAGGAAGGAATTTTCTCTCTAAAAAAAGCAGGCATGCCACAGGACCAAAGAAGAGAGACGTGCACACATCCCCGTTGGAGGGACCTACAAAGCCTAGAAACACATTGCTCTCTAAAAATCCTGCTGATGGGGGGATGTCCTCGTCCCTTGTGCAACAAAATAGGAGGTTAATGTTTCCTGTAGCGTTTATAAATTTCTTCTTAACCAAGAGATGCTCCCCCACCCTTTTCTGCTGCCTTTCCTCTGATGTTATGGGAATAGAAACCAATACAATAAATGAGACCAGAAGTTCTTAAAAATGCGAATTTCCTGCCCGGAGGCAGCAGGTAAGTGAATCCCATCCAGCCCAGGGAAATGTATATATAGCTATGGGTGTAAATATAGGTATTTAGCGGCAGGGTAAGTGTTTATTGCAGTCTAAGGTGGTTTGGTCAAAGATTGTCATTTAAGTGGGAAATTTATTGCTGCACACAATGCCTGGATGTCTCTTCCATGGGGAAAATGAAGACTGTTTATGAAGAGATTATATTATGTCCTTGTTGTGGTAGCAGACCAAGGTTTGTAACTCCCTCCTAGTCCCACTTTCATATTGTTCCTCATTTTATGATTTTAGAAACGCTTTTGGGGGTTGGGTTTTTTGAAGGTAATAGAATCATAAAATGGTTTGGGTTGGAAGGGTTATCTTGTTCCAACTCCTCTGCCATGGAAAGAGACACCTTCCACTACCCCAGGTTGCTCTAAATCCCATCCAGCCTGGCCTTGAACACTTCCAGGGACACTCTATGAACTTTTATTCTGTGTCCAGAAATGGCTTCAATGTACATGTACTGGCATGATCAGTGAAAGAAAACTCCAGCATCCCCAAAATGCCTTTACTGGGCTGAAGGATTTCACTGGGGCTAATAGGAATAGGCCAATAGAAAATGTGGTCTCCATCCCTTTGATCACACAGTGCTGCCCCAGTGCCCATGTCTCCCAGGGTTATTCATCTTTGCCCTTCACCTGCTGGTACTGCTCTAGAGAAACTCCTCATTGTTGGCTTGCTTTCTTTTTAATTCTTTTTATATAATTCCTGTAATGTATGAGCAGAGAAACACTGGAGAATGATAAAGCTTCATTTCTTCCTGCTTTTGTGACCCGCTTCATTATTTCGTTTCTCATTGTATATTCTTCTGGGGCATCCAAACGGAAAGAAAATATGTGTGCTTGTAGGAGCTGTTTGTTTCCCTTTGGCTGGGAAAAGTAAGACCCCTTGTCTTGGCAAAATTAGCAGGTACTACAGAAGATATGGATTGCTTTTGCTTATTAGTTCTGGGGAGAGAACTACTACTACAGCATTTGCTGTATCACAGCTCTCTGAGCAACATTATTTCTTAAAGCTGGTGGGCTGTGTACCACCTTCATTTGGCCAGCTTTCCTCTTAGGGCTGTGCACAAACACAATATAAAAATATATATTCCTTAAGTGGGAGTTGCTGCATGTTTTCTAGGTAGGAATGAAAAGGTTTGGGGTCAGTAGTTGCGTGGACATGGTTTGAAGGAGAGATGATACACCCTGTCCTGTTGTTTCGTGATTCTTCTACAACAGTAATCCAAACCAAAGTTGGCTTTTAAGATTCCAACGTGAAGCACACATTTGCCTTTGTGGTAATTTAAAAGAAAACTTGAGTTCAGGATGACCTCCAGGTTTCCAGACTGATGGTACCACCCCATTGCTGCTGCTGGACTCCTGGACACACCACAGAATGATGGCAGTGGCTGGACCACTCCAGCCTCTAGGCCTGTGGTCAGTGAAAGCTGAAAGTGGTCCAAAAGCAGAGGACTAGGGTGGGCTTTTTTTAAGTTTTCTTCTTTTTGCACTGTTCCCATCCCTGTTGTCCATGGAGCTTGTTCAGCCCTGCAGCCAGAGTCTTACAACTGCCTGACAGGAGGGTGTAGTCATGGTGAGTCAGACTGTTCTCCCAGCTAAAAGGCAACAAGACAAGAGGAAATGGCCTCAATTGCACCAGGGCAGGTTTAGATTGGATATTAGGGGACAATTCCATCATGAAAAGGCTTGTCAAGCCCTGGCAGAGGCTCTCTGGGGCAGCAGTGAAGTCTCCATCCCTGGAGGGATTTAAAAGCCCTGTGGATGTGGCACTTGGGGACATGGGTTAGTGGCATGTGCCATGGGAATGGTTGGACTCGATGATCTTGGAGGTCTTTTCCAGCCATAATTATTTTCTGTGATTATATAATTCTCTCTCTCGTGTGGACAGCACTGGCAGACATCAAGGATGAAGGAGCTTCAGGGTTGCCTGTGGTTGTACAGCCAACTCAGCCTAAAGGTTATGGTGAACCTGGGGACTGTGGGTCATGTCTGGGACTTGTGTGTGCAACTGACGTCCAAAAAAATCATCACCTTGCCTGCAAATTTGCATCTGGAAACCCATCAGTGGGTTTTGATACTTGGATTGTCGAGATAGAGTTTCCACTCATGGTTGATTCTGCTTTCAGTGCAAAGCAGCCCCACGTGCCTTTAGACTTTCAGGAGCTGGTGCCGTCCCCGTGTTCCCTGCGGCATCTCTGCCCGGCGCCAGCAGTGTCCAGCAAAACAGGTCAGCTCCCTGATAAGCAGAAAGGCAAGGAGCTGGACTCACACTAAAATGGCATTTCAGCCAGAAAGAGCAAAGGCAGCAAAGAAAAATGCCCTGACCATTAGTATGTGAGTGGCCACCTTGTCGTGCAATCACAATATTGGTTTTCTATTTTATTTTTTCTTTTTATGGTTGGCTTAACAATTAAAAGGCTACACTGCGCTTTGGTTTTTCCAGTCTGCTGCATCGTGTGACCCTGGTGACTCCCAAGTTAAGCCTCATTATATAATGGCGGGGTGTTTTTTTGGAAAACCTCCATTTAATCCTTTCGGAGCAGAATTTGCTGTTTTTTGTTTTCTTTCATATCGTCGTCTTGTTTCCCCCCTCCGCCTACCCCTTCCCTGGCGGGCGCACGCTGGAGGCGTCAGTCTGGGAGCAGGGTCCTTTCTTCCCTTCTTTTTTTCTTTNGGGGGCTTTTTTTCCCTTTTTTTTTTTTTTTTTTTTTTTTTTTTTTTTTAAATCTGCAGAGAAAGGAAAAAAAAAATGGTTTATTTTTGTTTGCTTGGGTTACAGCGCCTTTCCCCGCTGTCGGGGGGAAGGACTACGTGATGTGCAGCAGGTATTTTGTGAATGGAGCACAACCCTGTGACTCCCCGTCGCTTGACCGAAGCGGGAGGCAGGGGAAGGAGAAAGAAAAAAAAAAAATAATAAAAACCACCACCCAGTGACTCCATCTGATTCGTTTTGGCTGGAAAACTTTTTCAGCGCCGTGGTTCTTAAGCCAGGAGGAAGCTTTCTTCTGGCCCAAGAACAATAAAGGGGTCAGCAGCCTGATCCTCCCTCCTACACCCTCTTCCTTCCATTGTGAGGGGTCTGTGCAAATATCCCAGGCTGCTTCTGCTGGGGCCTGAGGGACCTGAGCCACACATGTGACATTAAAGAGAGACTCTGTGAACTCAGTAATCCTGCAAAAAGAAAAAAAAAAAAAAGTGAAAGAGAAAACAAATTGAAATCTCCAAGGGGCTCTATTTCTGGTGTAGTGTTACTCTTGGAGAAGGTACTGATGGATGTTTCTCAGGGTGGGGGGAAATCTGTGCCCTTACCATGTCTGGGCGCTCCTTCGTGGTGCCACAGCAGCATCTTCCTCACCATCCATTTGACAAATCCCTACCAAGGGTTGGTGTATCCTCATGTGTCCCAGCCCTTGACCTCCTGCATTTCTCTGCTTGTACAAGGTGGGGAATTTCAGCTGCTCCTGTAATGCAGGTGCAAAGCCTTGTGTGCTGCAGGTGTACAGTCTCCAGAAAGGATGAGGCTGAAGGAGGCACTGCCATTTGACATGTTGTGCTTGTTCCAGGGAGTCGCCACCACCTGGCAGCACCCAGTTTTCCAAGCCAGCACCTTTAATGATGTGCCTGCTGCTCCTGAGATGCATGTCACACATCATGAAGATCTGAACCAGCAGTTCCTGGATTAAAAGGTCTTTGAGAAGCTCTGTGGGGCCACAGCAGTGTGCCCGCCAGTCCTATCTGTCTTTAAGTCCTGCATCTCTCTAGGAAGGAGGTTGTAACTGGAACAGGGGGCTGCTGTGGAATTCTGTGATATACTTGGTGAACCCAGAGAAGTCACAAAACATTTGCTAGGTTCTGCCACCAGGAACTCTGATTCTATTTCCAGGTAGTATCTTCCAGGCTGGGTGCCACCTGCCCTCCCAAAGGAGAAGGTGGGAATTGTGGCCTTCTGAGAGAAGTCGAGTTCAGCGCAGTAAGCCGTGTCATGCACCGAAGAACTGACGCATTCCCCAGAGGGAGAGGTGTATGATGCTCATCAAGTTGTAGGAACCCACCTTTTTTTTTTTTTTTTTTTAACACAATCACCAGCTAATAGCATGTGTGACCTCCTGTCGCCGTGTCCCAGCCTGCTGGACTTTGGCACCACGGAGTCGCATGAATCACGATGGTGATTTTGCCGTAAGGCGGTTCCTGTCGTTATTATCTCCTTGCTGTGTCGATAACGCTCTGGTGGTGATGGCCAGGATTTCCTCGCACTGCAGAGCTTTCCTGAAGATCAGCTCTGTGAGCAGTGGAGGAAGTAGCCGTTATGAGATTGCTCCTGGCTGCTCAGGACTGGGTGGCCAACTTCAAACGTACGTGCGACCTGACATGATCCGAAGAGCACGACGGCAGCTCCTCTTTTCCCCTCATCTGCATCATCAGTGTGGGTGGGTGGAAACTCCTCTTCTTCAGCAAATACTCCCAAGAGTTGAAGTGAGAGCAAACACGGTCATGAAAAACAGAGAGCAGAACCCCGGCAGAGGAGATGGGGGAGGGTTGTGCTATGTCTCACCTGAAATCCTTAGGGTTATGTCAGGGGAGGTTTAGGTTGGGTGTTAGATTCTCCATCTAGAGGGTGGTTGGGCACTGCCCAGGCTCCCCAGGGCAGTGGGCGCAGCACCAAGGCTGCCAGAGCCTGAGGAGTGTTTGGATGATCTTCTCAGGGACAGGGTGTGACTATTGGGGATGGGCCCATGCAGGACCAGGAGCTGGACTTGATGTACCATGTGGGTCCCTTCCAACTCAGCATATTCTGTGATTCTGTAACTGTCATGGCCAGGGAGGAATTCAAGGTCTCCTCCCAACCCCTTCTTGCTTGTAATTCAATTTGTAAGGGCTTAGGCAAACAGATTTTTTACTAAAACTCTTTTATTCTTTACAAGTGCCTGTGTGTGAAGGTAAAAGCAAGTAAGCTTCAGGTTCTTCTTTCAGCCTTGGTATTGTGCTCCTTTCCTCCTGATGCTCTCTGATCCCTGCACACAGTGTCTAGCTTCAGGATTTTGGTGGTGCTTTCAAGTAGAGCAATGGATTATGTTGACCTTGGTGGAGAGCAGGTGACATATGACAGATTTCCAAGTTACAGCCCCTCTGCTGCTCTTCCAAAGAACTGGTGCCCAGCTGCCCTGGCCAGTGAGGGCACAAAAATAGAGCGCAAATAGCTCCAAGTATTACAAGTGTACCTGAGGCTGAGAATGGGCTGTATTAGAGGTGGAGCTCTGTGACTACTTGACCATCCTGACATTCTTGTCTGAAGGAGAAGAAAACTGCCTTGTTTGGCTTCAGCTTGCCATGCACTTCCATGTTGCAATTTGCATACAAGGCAGGACTGGAATTTGTTCTGCCACCCCTCAATTCCTGAAAGTTGTTGGTTCAGGAAGGGCAAGGCTGCAGTGCAGCACCTGGTGGCTGTGCTGTTCTTCTGGGAGGTCTTAGATACCTTTCCTGACATGAGTTTGTGTCAGAATGAAGGTGTTTTGGCAGTGCAGTTTTTCTGCGTGTGTTGCAGTGAATATTGATGGTTTAGGTGTCACCTAGAGTGGTTTGCAGTTTGGATGGAGTAATCCAGGCATCTTTATTTGTTGACTTTACTATGTTTAGCAGAGGTAAATCCAGTGTTAGTGCCCTGGTGGAAAAGATTGACTGTTCAGGAGCAGAGAGTAATGCAGGAGAGGATGATTAGAAGTGAATTGGATGGGGACAGGTAAAGGATGGGGGTGGGACTTTATGATGTTCCATCAGTCAAGTCTAGGCAAATTGCTGCTCCTTGATGATAGCGGTCCTCTGTCTAAAGAAATTAACAGAAAATCTCTGTCTTTCTATCCAGGTTTTAATCTTCTCTTCTCTGTTTCATCCATGTCTTCCAAGACTTGCCTGTGATGCCTGTTTGGAGTGGTTGACTCTGTGCCAAGAGTGCTTTCACTCTGCCAGACCTTCCCATGTACCCACAGCCACCAAGGACCTGACATGGGTAGATTCAGTTGAAATAAAAAAAAATAAAATAAAAAGCTCATATGAAAGGACATGCAAGGCAAAAAAAAACCCTAAAAAACCAAAACAAAAAAAATACTTCCAGCTCTTTAGAAGCTATTTGGCATCTTGGGTGCTGCACTTTGCTGCAAGGTGGTTTCATGGATTTTATGTTGCCTCATCTCTTCTTCCCCCAGAAGTGTCCACCAAATGGCTTTTCAGATCTTGACACAGGAAGACACATCCAGGGGACAGGTCCAAGGAGACTCCTTTCGCTGGGAGATGAGGACTGGGGTAGCTGGCAGTTTCTGCTGGAGCTCTGGGGAGTGTCTCTGTGTTGGGAATTGTGTACAGTAGGAGCAGTCACCAGCCTCATCTTACGTGCTCCTCGTCTCACTGGTTCGGATCGCTTCCCCTGTGGAAACCATCAAGAATTTCCGTTATTTCCTTTCCTGAGGCTTTGTTTGGGTGGGGATTTCTGGAAGGTATTTCACAGGCAGGTATAATTAAAGAAAGACATGCTTTGCCTGGAGGCTTTACAGGGTTTCTCTAAAGCCAGGCCTTTAGCATGGTGGCAAAACAGAAACCATTTGTTGCCTGGCCCGATGGAGGGGAGGCAGGGGAAAAGGGGGAGCTAATCAGCTGGGAATCATCCCAGTTAAACGCTGCACACCAGGGTTAAGGCCCTTATCCAGCAAATCCTTGAAATATGTGCTTAATTTTAAGTCCCCCTGACTTCAATCTGTTTACTCTTGTGCTTAACTTTAAGCATGTGCCTAAGTGCTTGGCTGGCTGGGGGCCAAGGCAAATAGTAGACTTAGGAGCAGATTCACATAAAGTAAATGCTTTACTGGACTGAAGTTCCGTGGGACAGAGGGTGTCAGAGCAGGTCTGGGATGGTGGAAGGGGATGGTGCTGCATATCCCAGCTCCATCAAGTTATTCAGCATTGGGTACCCCACGCCTGAGGCTGTGCTCACCTTACAGGGAGCATCCAAACAGTGCAGTCTCTAAACAGATACCTGAATTTCAGTGTCTGTATTTCTCCATTCTGAAGGCACCAGCTTCACCTGTTGCTTTCTGTGCACCACAGATGCAGTCTTGGAAAAATATGTAGTACTTTTCCTCTTAATTGAGATAAAGGAACATGTTAGTGAAGGAAAATAGTCTTGATTTTATCATCAGAGGAGGAAGGAGGGCAGATTTTATGACCTGACTAATAAATCTTCATAGGAATTTGTGTGGCTGCATTAACACAACAAAAAGGACTCCTGTATTAGCACAAGCTTTTATAGTGGCTTTATCTTCTTCTTTCCTGTTCCAAGCTAATTCCTGAAAGCCCTCTTCTAATCCCCCTTTTTGCTCATCCAGCCTGGACTTCTTAGAATGACAGTGGGTTTTTTTTTTCTTTATATTTAATCTACAAATGACAGCACTTAAAGCTAATAACTGTAGCCGTGGCACGCACGAAAATGAAGAGCCACCATCAGAAAACAAGGTCTGTGTTTTTTGAAAACACCAGTACCGGGGTTTTAAGGGAAATCTGCAGCTGGAACAAATAGAGTACTCGTCTAACTTCCTCAATAACTCTGCCGGGGGAGCGGGCAGTTGCCAGACGAAGGAAACGTGGTTGGCCATCGAGTCATTGAATGCAGCTCCGTTTCCCCCTCAAACCCATGGAATTTATATTAACCTCCAGCTTTTCTTAGCTGGTGGGAATTTTTTTCTTTTCTTTTTTTATTGGTTGAGGAAGAGCCTTGCTTTTGTTGCTTTGGTTTGCAGGAGGAGCAGAGGAGACAGTCCTGCTCCTCGTGCCGCGCTCTTCCTGGCAGAGGGCCATGGATGTTAAATGAATAATTTCTGGCAGTGATAAGGAGAGAAAGGCTGTGGCTGCCAAGCAGAGTTGCAGACATCTGATGACTTGGTTTTGGGAAGGGCAGGATTAAGAGGGGCTGGGTTGTCTCTGATCCTGGTAGAGATGCAGGTGGGAGGAAGGACCCCATGTGCCTTTAGCATCTTGTACCTGGGTGAATGTGAGGTGGACGAAGAGCAATACTGTAGAATACTGGAGTGCTTTGGGTTGGAAGGGACCTTAAAGTTCATCTTGTTCAACTCCCCTGCTCTGAACAGGGATGCCTTCAACTATCCCAGGTTGCTACAAGCCCTGTCCAGCCTGGCATTGGACACTTCCAGGGATGGGGCAGCCACAGCTTTTCTGGGAAACCTGTGCCAGGGCCTCACCACCCTCACAGGCAAGAATT
>VYZS01006545.1:0-61742 GCA_013400695.1 Neodrepanis coruscans | reverse complement strand
GGACAAAGAGCAATACTGTAGAATCCTGGAGTGCTTTGGGTTGGAAGGGACCTTAAAGTTCATCTTGTTCAACTCCCCTGCTCTGAACAGGGATGCCTTCAACTATCCCAGGTTGCTACAAGCCCTGTCCAGCCTGGCACTGGACACTTCCAGGGATGGGGCAGCCACAGCTTTTCTGGGAAACCTGTGCCAGGGCCTCACCACCCTCACAGGCAAGAATTTCTTTCTGATCTCTAAATCTAAATCTACCTTCCTCCAGCTATGTGAGAATGCTAGTGAGGATATCTAAAACTGCTTTCAGTGAGATACTTGTCCACCTAATTTAAGGCCACAGTAGAGCTAACCAGGTGAGCTTGGAGACCTCCTTTTGCATCCTAGGGCTGCTGTAGGGTTCCTGTGGGGCTTCAGAGCCACTGTAAAGGCACAGCAACTGTGGGGTGCTTGTGGATGTGGTGCTGATGGCAATGGGCAGGAGCACTGGGCAGAGAAGGGAGCTGGCTGAATGGACATGGAGGATGTGCTTGTTGCCAAAATTACCATCTCTCTCATAACAAGGAGTTTGATGTATGTCCCCTTTGAGTTGCTCATAGTGCANTTCTTTCTGATCTCTAAATCTAAATCTACCTTCCTCCAGCTATGTGAGAATGCTAGTGAGGATATCTAAAACTGCTTTCAGTGAGATACTTGTCCACCTAATTTATGGCCACAGTAGAGCTAACCAGGTGAGCTTGGAGACCTCCTTTTGCATCCTAGGGCTGCTGTAGGGTTCCTGTGGGGCTTCAGAGCCACTGTAAAGACACAGCAACTGTGGGGTGCTTGTGGATGTGGTGCTGATGGCAATGGGCAGGAGCACTGGGCAGAGAAGGGAGCTGGCTGAATGGACATGGAGGATGTGCTTGTTGCCAAAATTACCATCTCTCTCATAACAAGGAATTTGATGTCCCCTTTGAGTTGCTCATAGTGCAGTGCATCTGCAGTTTTCCTCAGTGCCCCTTTCTGCTCATTGCCCATAGTAGTTTTGGTGGCCACTGTCTCAGGTTGTCTCAAACTTCTGGAGCTGAACATGGGTCCAATCCTTTCAGCCAGAAAGGGCATCAAGGAGATGAGAAAGCAGATGAAAAAGCTATAATGAGGAGTCACAGTGTGACCCAATATGGGTCACAATACTGGGATCAGTAAGCAGAGTCTTTGGCATTGGTTGCTTCACACATAAAAATATATCCAGCAGTTGTTGTTTGCTGAGTTTTGGTGCTGATGATTCTAGAATCCTGGAATAGCTTAGGTTGGAAAAGACTTCTAAGATCCTTGAGTTCCCTCAGCATTTCCAAGCCCACCACTAACCTATGTCCCCAGATGCCATATCTACAGGCTTTTTAAATTCCTTCAGGGGTGGTGACTCCACCACCTCCCTGGAAGCCTGTTTTGGGCTTGACAATCCTTTCTGTGAAGAATTTTTTCATAATATCCAATCTCAATCCAGTATTTTTTGTCCCTGCTTGGTTCTGCTGAAACACATGAAGGTGCATCCTTATGATCAACATGAAACAAATTGAAGAGGCCTCACCTAGCACCTGGCAGTTATTACAAAAACAAGTGTAACTCTGGCAGGAAAGCTGATGTTTGAACAATGACACTATCTTTGGAGTTATCATGGTTGAGGTCCAGCCTTTGCAGAACACAGGAGAACAGCTGTGGTCATCTTGATGCCTGTCCTGTAGAAACTTAGAAGAGTTTCTCAGGATTTTTAATTATTTCTAATATTTTTTTTTTTTTGGTGGAGATGCCAGATCCATTTCCAGATGTCACATTTGGACACTCCTGTAAAGCAGCTACAAATATACTTTTCTTACTCATCCTTGTTTTAGTGTTCAAAGTATCCTGTGGCTCTCAGAGGTCTGCAAAACATCAGTGAAAAACCACCAGTGTAATTAATATATGATGTGATATGGTTGATGGTCTGTGGCAAGTACATCACATTTTCTGTGCTTTTCCTTGCATTAAAATCCATTACAACAGGAGGAATCTTAGATCCTTGATGCATAAAGGGAAAATCTGGGAGGGCTCAGACAGATGCTCCAGAAACAGTTTCTTCTGCCCAAGTACAAACTGCCAGTAAGCTGGCAAGGAGAAAGTCAAACCCTTGTGTTGCACAGCTCACACTCCCATGTGAGGAATGGGACTTTTCAAGGTGAAGAGAAAGGCTTTTATAGGATTAAATTGGCTTTTGCTCATTTGGGGTATTTTCCAAGATGGGGTGGCTGAGACATTGGATCCTCACTTGCTCTCTCTGGGCTGAACTTGGCTAAGCAGTGACTTCAGAGAGGAGAGAAGACATCTCTGTGTGGTGTATTCCTGGGGAAAGTGTGTTGGCTCTGTCCTCAGCCAACTGCAAACAGGAATATCTGTTGTATGAAAGTGTTTCCAGCACAATATAAGGGACTTGGAGGAGGAAAGGACCGTGCTTCAGCCATGAGCAGGAAGAAGGTTCTCCTGCTGCCTCTTCTAGTGGATCTACCCACGTTGAAAGGAAAGAGAAGCCATCTCTTGTGTGTAAGGTTGTGAAGTCACTCTGGAAATAAGGGGGTTTATAACTCTCCATCCAGCTCCTGGGAGCTTGGATGACCTGGAGCTCCTGTGGGCTGAAAGTCCGCGCAAGAGAGGAAGATTTTTGGAGGCCTAGTTCCTGGGAATTGCACAGATGGACATGGAAAACACAGTCTTTTGTTAGTAGTGAGGGTGAAATGAAAATACACTTGGATACAGCCCTTACCACCTGCTGGGGGTGATGCTGAGGTTCGAGCACACCTGGCCACAGGATGCTGTACCAGCACTGGGGGTTGCACAGGGAGGTTCAACAGCTTAGAGGTGACCTGGGCTCTGGTCCCAAACTCCCTGAGGTCTGTTTATAGGTCACCTTAAAAATTAATCAAGGAGGTCCCTGTTCTGCCTGCAGGTCTCCTCCTTGTGGCACCATCCACCACAATGGAACAGTGGGGAGGTACTGAGGGTGGATGATGAAAGGAGGAACCTATTGCCATCTCACCTGCCTGCTTCATCTCAGTTGGAGATGGTGGTCAAAACAGAACATCAAGGTGCCCAAGTGGGGGTGGTAAGTGTTGAAGGGGGCAAGGGACCAGGAAAAACCAGACTGAGGAACATGAAAATATAGAGAAATAGTACATTTTAACGAAATGTGAGGTCCCAGAGGGATTGAAAGAGCTTGGGTTATAAATATTCCCATAGCAGCCTCATAAGACTTTTAAGTCCCAGCTAAAACAGTTCCTCCCTCATCCCCAAACTAATGCAAGCCAAGGAAAATGTAGGAGAAGCTTTTTGGAGTAGGGCAGCCCTTTCTCAGGATGAGCTTGGACTACATGGACAGACTACAAAACAAACAACATGTTTGGTGCCTCCTGGTTGCAAGTGATGTGGGCAGTGTTTATTACTGGTATTAGCTGGAAAAGGCTCACCTTTCCAGAGAAAAGCAAATCCAGGTCGTCAACACAATTTATTTTAGTGATTCTTTAAATATTCTGCATTTAATAGTGCCAAGCAATGGTGTGGTTGTATCTATACTTGCTGGATAAATGTATTTATTTATGGATGGGATGCTTTACTGCTGACAGTACAGTTTGTTTTTAAGCCTGACCAGGGTAGAGGAAACACATACAAATAAACAATAAACCTAAACAACACTAAAATAACATCAGTTAAAACAATTAGAGTTACTTCCACTCACAAAGTATTGTTCCCACTTTGCTCTAACATGGGAAAAACTCCATTTCCTAAGTCAGCTTGTAACTGATTTGGGATTTGCGGATTCTGGTAACAAAAGGGGATTTCTTTTGTCTGTTATTTATACTCTTCCTATGGCACCATGTGTCTGTGATGGTGTGTCTGGAGCACCCTGTCTCAATGCAGCAGTGTCTCCAGCCTGTCCCCATCTCTGTGGCTTAGCTGGGCCTTGGTGGCACAG
The DNA here is from genome assembly GCA_013400695.1 of Neodrepanis coruscans. Classification (NCBI taxonomy): domain Eukaryota; kingdom Metazoa; phylum Chordata; class Aves; order Passeriformes; family Philepittidae; genus Neodrepanis; species Neodrepanis coruscans. The sequence goes on along the minus strand of VYZS01006545.1, from coordinate 57,766 downwards.
GTTGGGCTTTTCTTCTTGCCCACCCTGGTTGTGCTGGAGTGTACATGTGTGTGTGCAGAGGCAGTTCCTCCTAGGAGACTTTGTCCTGGTTTTTAAAGTTTTATTATCCCTGAATTATGTATAATTCAGGATCTTAGGGGCCGAGAGTTAAGAATAGACTCGGGAAAACTCGCTGTGAGTAATCAGCAGAAGGCAGTGAGGAAGGTTCAGGTTATGTTTCACTTGGGATCCTTTGCCTAATTATTCTAATGCTTTAATTGCATTTGCATCCTTGACCCCGCACAAGGAGTTTTCATGATGGGTTCTTCTGCCATTCTCTGTGTCTCCTGTGTCACCGCGGAGCTGGAGGGATGACGTGGGACAACTCAGCTGCCACCAAGTATTTAATGCCATTTTCGGTGCTGTCTTCCCTCTTGTGTGTCTGCCAATAATGATGGGAAAATAAATGATACTTCTTTGGGTCTGGGACTGCATATGTTGAACCTGTGACTCATGAAAACACCCATCATTCTGTGAGAGGGACCATTTTCACCAGCATTAACACTCAGCAAGAGGGAATACAAGAGGTTGTGGCCCTGGGAAGGTAGAGCCTTGTAGGGAATAGTGTTGGTGTTTTTAATGGTGACTGATGAGTGATGTTTAGCTGTGGCAGTCCTGATCACAGTCATAGCCATCGCTCCCTTGTGCTCCCATCCTTTTTTTTGGAAAAAGTGTCCTCCAAGGTGCTCATCACTGAGGCACATGTGCTGCAGCTACACGTTCAGCCTTTGCTGGCAATCTGTGCTTTATGGTGTACTCCAAAAAAGTGCAGTTAATCAGGAAATCCTCCAAACTGGGACACCTTCCACGAAATTACTTAGAATCATAGAATGTCCTGAGCTGGAAGGAATCCACAATGAGTCCAGTGAGTCCAGCTCTTGGCCCTGCACAGGACACATCAACAATCCCACCATGTGCCTCAGAGCATTGTCCAAATGCTCTTTGAACTTCTCTTAGAGGCATGTTGCACCATGCCATGATTCATCAGACAAGCACATCCTACTGTCAAGGTTCTGTGTGTCTTCTCTTTCTTCTCTTCTGCCTGACTTGCTGGATCAGTGGTGGCAAAGCTGGAAGAGTTTTGCTCCTTTTCCAGCTTCTGAATGGCTGGAACTAATTTGTCTTTGTCAGCCCTGTAGTTCAATTTCGCCCTGGCTCCAGTGACTGAGATTGAAGAATGTGTCCTGGGTTTCCAGGGCCCGTGTGTGCTGTGTTGTGGGTGAGAAAGGATGGGAGAGCCACAACCATCAAGGGTTGTGAGGGATTACCTGCCTTTTATCTTGTGTGGGGAATGTTTTGTGAAATTGTTGGACTTTCTATTCCATGGATATTGACCACCAACTTATTCAGAAATGACTCTTACTGTAAGCACCTTACAGGGAAAAATGAATAGCTTGCAGTTTGAAGGAACAGATTTATCACTTACATTTTAACAGAGAGGAAATAATTTCCGTGTGGCTTCCTGGCAATGTTTTTGGTGTCCTTCCATGGCCTCCAGACCAGGTCAAGGCTTTGGTTTCTGCCTCAGCTCTCTCCTTTCAAGAGGTAAAAAATTCCCCTCGTGTGAGAGAATGGGTGACTGACCAGAGCCATGAGAATTCCTGGAAGGGGAAGAGGCAAGTGGCCTTGAAGAAGATAACTCTGCTGGAAGTGCCCCCAGGACTTACAAATGTTGATACATCATTGAATCATAGAATCACAGAAAGGTTTGGGTTAGAAGGGACCTTGAAGCTCATCACATTCCAACCCCACTGCCCTGAGCAGGGACACCTTCCACTAGAATCACCTCCACTAGAAATACTGGCCTTGAGTGGATAGAGGTGATGGGGATGCTGCCATTAGGAAGGTGTTATTCGTGTCCAGTGGGATGCCTGTGGTGGTTGTATTAAATGTTGGAACATTCAATCCCATAGTCAGCAGAATTGTGGGACTGGCACAATAGAAGTTAAACACATCTTCAGCTCTGTGCTGTCTTGAACTTTCCTGCCATGGATAGTCCATCCTATGGGCAGATAAAAGCCTTATCTTGGGGTGTTGCAGTCTGCTGGGTTGTTTTTTTCCTGATCTTTTCTGGAATCACAATGTACTTACATTTCTGCACTCCCTCCAGCCTTGGTATTGTTGCCTTTGCACAGGCAGGTGGGGTGTCTTCAGTGCTGCTGTGATCCCAGCCCTGCCTCACCCTTCCCACTCCCCCAGAAAATAAATCCCACCCTGAACTTTGTGTGCAATAAAACCGAGTGAAACTCCCAGCTACTACCTCGGGCCTAATAACCTGTTTGTTGAGTTCAGGACTCCTGCAACCATTTGTTTAAGATAAGCAAGGGCGGGCATTTCTTGAGGGCACAACAGGCTCTTCAGATAAAGCTGCAGTGTACTGATCGTGTGGTGTGGTTCAGCTCATTTCTGTTCCTTCTCTCATCACCCAAGCGTTGTTTCTGTCAGTCCAGTTGCTTTTCTCAACCTTTTGCTCACACTCAGGATTTCAGTGTTGCTGTTTCTTATTCAGGCATCTTCACCTGCTTGACCATCACAGGCTGGGAATGTGTATGGAAGACACTGAATAAGTCAATATGAGTGAAGACAGTTGGTTTCTAGGATGTTTCACATCTGAAAGTCAGGCTGTGTTAGACATGAAGACCACAGGCATGAAGCAATGAACCTAAACCTTTAGTGGCCTCTTGAGTCTTGAGAAACACTCACAAGTTCAGCAACCTCAGGCAACTGTTGCACTTGAGGGGTGCAGAATTGGAGGATAAGAAAGGATGGTGCAGGTTGGTCCCAGAAAGGACCATCCCTTCTGTAAGGCAGTTGTTGTCAGATGCCAAAGGAATTGCTGTGATTTTCTGGCTCAGAGTTATCACAGAAGAGCCAGTGGCAGCAAAAAAACGTTCCTCATTCCTGTTTATCTCCTTGTGACTTGGCAGGTTGGATGTGACCCAGCCCAGAACCCCCCCGCCCCATGCCCTGGGCTGATCCCCCAGCGTGGGCAGCAGGGGAGGGGGGATTGTGCCTCTCTGCCCCCTCAGGTGAGACCCCACCTGCAGAGCTGCTCCAGCCCTGGGGAACAACAGCACAAGGAGCTGGAGCTGCTGCAGAGAGGCCAGAGGAGCCACGGAGATGCTGCCAGGGCTGGAGCCCCTCTGCTCTGGAGCCAGGCTGGGAGAGCTGGGGGTGTTCACCTGCAGAAGGGAAGGATCCAGGGAGACCTTGGAGCCCCTTCCAGAGCCTAAAGGGGCTCCAGGAGAGCTGGAGACGGACTGGGGGCAAGGGATGGAGGGACAGGACACAGGGAATGGCTCCCCACTGCCAGAGAGTTGGGATCAGCAGAGGGATGTTGCTGGGGAGGGGCAGGTATCAGTGGGGGAAGAGGTGGAAGCTCTTGGGTTGCTGCAGATTGCCAACAAGATCTTGAAAGCTTTTTATTCGTTCTTTCATTAAAGTTTGATGTAAATGGGTCTAGGGCACCAGAGAGGCAGCTGCTAGCTTTCTGGATTCCCACAGGCAGCTGGACAGGGCTGAGGGTTGGACAAACACTTCCATTAGGAAGAAGAAGTACAAAAAGAGTGCATGTGAACTTCAAACCTGTTCTGTCTGACCTGTGTTTGCAGCAGTTCCAGTAGGTGACAGATTTCCCTTGTTATGTGCTAGCTGGACGTATGAGAGTCACCTGAGCCTGCCAGACATCACCTTCTCCAAGAGTTGCTTTCCCAAAAAACATCTGACAATGTGTATGCATGTCATAACGTAGCAGATCTCTAGGGAACAAGCCCAAAGAGCAGGTCATTCCTGAACAACTCTTCTTTTCCTGAGCTTTTGGCCTTTCTTGTGTGTTTATGATTTAAATTGGAACGTACATGCACCGGGAGTCCCATGGGCGTCTCAGGTTCTGCTCCAAGCTTCCCACCATGTAAACCACAGCGTGTTTAGGTCCAAAATTGAAAAATTCCCTCTTTTAGCAATCCTTTTTGTGACCATGAGCTCCTTGTGCTTTGCTTTTCCCACACCTTTCACTTCCAGAACTGGCAGCACTGAAATATTGGTTTGTTGCCTTCTCCTCCAGCCACCTGCAAATAAATACCAAAAAAAAAACCCATATGGGAAAGAGCTCAAATGTGATTTTGCTGCCCACTGAAAGTTGCAAACTTGCCTGTGAAAAATGTGAGCACCTGAGTTTGATGATGTCTGTGGCCCAAGCAGGAGTGAAGGCCATCTCACAGACCCACTGCAGAGCAGAGCAGGTTATTCTGCCTTGTGAGACTTTTCCCGTTGGAAATATTCAGGGATTTTGGCTTCATAAGGAAATGTGTGTGCTGAAAGGTGGGAGAGCTGCATTTGAGGTCCATGTTGGCCTTGGAAAGCTGGCTCTACTTGAAGGCACTTCCATTTACTGTCCTGCATGACCCGTGGTGGGGAGCAGCCTCGAGACAGGAGCCATGTTATCAAAGCTCTCACCATTCCCTTGGGATTCTGGCTTGTCCCCACCCACCCATCACCTTTGGTCTCCTCCAGCCACTCCGCCCTACTTGCAAGTCCCTGATATTTCCTTTTACATCATCCCACTGCACAAAAAAAAAAAAAAAAAGTCAACTTTTCTCCCTTCCAAATTTAGCTCTGTTTAGCCACCAAAATAGACAAGAGTAGGGATCGGTGACTGGTTTTTTTCCAAAACATTGTCTCATGACTAGGGCTAAGGAAGGGAACTGCTTGGCTGGAGAAGGGAGATGTTTGATTTTCCTGACGGGGACACGAAGTTCTCCTCTGTTCAGGCACAGGCAGTGTCCAGGAGTGCTCCTTGGATGAGGATCTTATTCCCATGTAATTAATTTGTCTCTCATCCCGTTGATGTCAGCGGGTGGTGAGTAGAGGTCTGAGGAAGCACAGGGATTCTCTGCAAAGAGAACATGTGGGAATGCACCACTGTAAGTAAGGCTTCTAGTTGGAAAGAGCAGAGACTTTAATGAAGGCTTCACTAGAGGAAATTGGTCCTTGTGTTCTGAGGAGATAGTTTCATTTTTCCAAGGTAATTGTATTTGCACGTGTGTTTGCAATGCAGCTTAAATTCCTAAAATCACCCCAAGGTTTAGCCTGCTGTGGTAGTTCAACATTTAGAAACAGCCTCACTGATTGTTGTGTTATTTTTAGCCTCATTTCCTAAGCTAGCACAGCTGATATGATTGGGCTGTGTGAGTCTCCTCCTTCCCTTCCTTTTCTCATTTGGTTTGGTATCCGTTGGCCAACTTCAGGTAATTTTTCAGAGGAACAGAGATCTTGGAGATGTTAAGCTCCTCCTATGCATTTAGTGAAAATGAATGATTGAGAAAATAAGTGATGAGGAAGACTAAATCCACAGCCCTCAGAAATAAAGAATGTTCAATATGAGCAACCTGGTCTAGAGGGAGTTGTCCTTCCCCATGGCAGGTGGGTTGGAACTGGGTGATCTTTAAGGTTCCTTCCAACCCAAGACAAAGGATTCTGTGATTCTAAGCTATTATAGCTATCATTGTTGAATATCCTAAGTTGGAAGGAACCCACAAGGATCAAAGCCAACTCCTGGCTCTGCACAGGACACCCCAACAATCCCACCATATGCTTCCCCTCCAGACCATTCACCATGGTCATAGCCTTATAATAATATAATAATAGCTTTATATTTTGACTTGGTGAGTTCTTTATTCCCTGAAGTCTCAAGGAGCTAAGGTCTCCAAAGGGAAAGGCTCCAGCTGCCACGGGAGCTTGTAGGGTTGATGCAGTGGCAGTTTCTCCTGGCTCTTTGAAGATGGCCAGGGTGTATACTCACAATAAACTCCATTGGTCTTGGACTTGGTGCACCTTCTCTACTGAATTCATTATCATCCCCAGCAACCTTTCTCCTCCTTTGCATCTTCCACCAGAGAAACTCAAATATTATCACAGTAACCACTACAAAAATTAACTGTCATTTTTAATGGCTTTTCGTGCAAAGACAGAGGGACTTTTTCTGAACTCAGTGTGTTGTGTTGTCATGCCAATGTCACAAAGCTGCTGCTCGATGAGACACATCCCCACCCAGCCCTTGCCTTTGCCCAGGCTGTTCCCTCATAGCCCCTCACGTGTGGTGATTCACCAGCAGTGACTGGAGCTCCAGGCTGGGATAGATTAAGATGGAAATAAAAGGAGCGACTTTTACAGGGGTTTTATTGCCAGCTCGGGAAGTACAGTGCTGCATAAATAAAATTCATTATGGTTATGACAGCTCTGTGGTCCCTGGAAAATAAGTAATACTTTGCACTTATGTAGGGCCTTTCATCCAGGAACCTCAGAGCTCTTTGTGAGCATTAATGAAGCTTTGTCGTGACCATAGTAGGATGGTAAATAACAGCATCCCCCTTATCAGATGAACCTACCACGTCAGAGTCGGTACCTTCAGTGGAAAGAGGGCACTGGAAAGGCAGCAGCTGGAGTTACACACTGCTCTTCCACTGCCTTGGCTTGGAGTCAGAATCCTACAGTGGCTTGTGTTGGAAGGGGCTGGAAAGATCATTTCATTCCAACCCTCCTGCCACAGGCAGGGACACCTTCCATACACCAGGTTATTCAGGATCCCACACAGCTTGGCCTGGAACACTTCCAGGGATGGAGAGTCCACAGCCTCTCTGGGCAAACTGTTCCAGTGCCTCACCACCCTTATGGCAAAGAATTTCTTCCTAATTCCTAGTAAAGAATTCCTTCCTAGTGTCTAATCTAAGTACACCTTCCTTCAGCTTGGACTTGTGCACATCATTTGACATCCTTGTCATCTCAGTTGTTTTCAGTAAGGTGGATGCCACCTGTCCTTTCCACAGGGTTNTGAAGTCTCAAGGAGCTAAGGTCTCCAAAGGGAAAGGCTCCAGCTGCCACGGGAGCTTGTAGGGTTGATGCAGTGGCAGTTTCTCCTGGCTCTTTGAAGATGGCCAGGGTGTATACTCACAATAAACTCCATTGGTCTTGGACTTGGTGCACCTTCTCTACTAAATTAATTTTCATCCCCAGCAACCTTTCTCCTCCTTTGCATCTTCCACCAGAGAAACTCAAATATTACCACAGTAACCACTACAAAAATTAACTGTCATTTTTAAAGGCTTTTCGTGCAAAGACAGAGGGACTTTTTCTGAACTCAGTGTGTTGTGTTGTCATGCCAATGTCACAAAGCTGCTGCTCGATGAGACACATCCCCACCCAGCCCTTGCCTTTGCCCAGGCTGTTCCCTCATAGCCCCTCACGTGTGGTGATTCACCAGCAGTGACTGGAGCTCCAGGCTGGGATAGATTAAGATGGAAATAAAAGGAGCGACTTTTACAGGGGTTTTATTGCCAGCTCGGGAAGTACAGTGCTGCATAAATAAAATTCATTATGGTTATGACAGCTCTGTGGTCCCTGGAAAATAAGTAATACTTTGCACTTATGTAGGGCCTTTCATCCAGGAACCTCAGAGCTCTTTGTGAGCATTAATGAAGCTTTGTCGTGACCATAGTAGGATGGTAAATAACAGCATCCCCCTTATCAGATGAACCTACCACGTCAGAGTCGGTACCTTCAGTGGAAAGAGGGCACTGGAAAGGCAGCAGCTGGAGTTACACACTGCTCTTCCACTGCCTTGGCTTGGAGTCAGAATCCTACAGTGGCTTGTGTTGGAAGGGGCTGGAAAGATCATTTCATTCCAACCCTCCTGCCACAGGCAGGGACACCTTCCATACACCAGGTTATTCAGGATCCCACACAGCTTGGCCTGGAACACTTCCAGGGATGGAGAGTCCACAGCCTCTCTGGGCAGACTGTTCCAGTGCCTCACCACCCTTATGGCAAAGAATTTCTTCCTAATTCCTAGTGAAGAATTCCTTCCTAGTGTCTAATCTAAGTACACCTTCCTTCAGCTTGGATTTGTGCACATCATTTGACATCCTTGTCATCTCAGTTGTTTTCAGTAAGGTGGATGCCACCTGTCCTTTCCACAGGGTTGACTTGTTTATAGTGTGCAGGCTCAGCATGGTGTTCATGATAGGGGTGTAGTCCATAGGAAACATCCCAGGAAAAATGGGTGACTTAGGTGCACCAGTGTCATGTGTGAACTGGGTGAATTCCCTGTCGATGGTATATAGTGGGGTTTATATATACATCATCTCTCTGTGATTTCTCCCATACAGAAGTTGCAGATAACTTCATTCCCTGCTCCTTGAACGCCCTGACAGGGTACAACCACTCTATGGATTTTCAGACCTGCTTTTGTAGGGTCTGGGGTGTTGTGAGGATGTTTGGATGGAAACCATTTCTTTTACCACACTCATGTGCTGGGTGAACAACTCTGCTCTACTCTGACTGCCTTCCATGTTGGTGCCTCCTGTGTCTTGGATCTGACCACTGCTCTTCCCTCTGTTTTACAGGGTTACCATCCATTGCCTCATGAAGCTGAAATCGCACACACCAAAAAACTGTTCAGAAGGAGGAGAAACGACCGGAGGTAGGTGAAACCTCTTTCATGCTCTTTTCAAACCTTCTGTTCTTTGTTGCACATCTTCCACAATGTCATGGAATGCCTTTGGACAACCCTACTGCTTAGCAGCCACCAGTGGTGGGTTAATGCACAAACCCTTATTTGGGGACTAACACCCTGAAAATACAGTCTGTCCATCCCTCTGTTTTTTTGGGGGATATGTCCTACATTGCTACAGGAGTACCTTAAGGACCTTCTTTTTGCCTTGCACTTATTCCAACATATCCAGATCCCCCCACTTGTATAGAAGAGGAAACTGGCAAGCTATTATCTGTAAGAGTATGAGTTCTTGGGATTTGCTTCCTGTTTTTCTGTTGAAAAGCAAAACTTGCTAAGTTTCAGGGCCACCTGAAAAATGGCTGTAGCTTGTTTGAGAGGGGGTAGCAGTGAGCTTTGGATATCTGTTAGTGGGAAGGACGGGATGTACTAAATATGCAGCTGAATTCCTGTGGCATTAGAAACTTCAATCCATTGAGTTAATTTAATTGGGTCGATTGAATATTTAATTGTGTAAAATGCATATTTAATTACATGAGGGCATCTAGAGTCTTTGATAGGAGCTGTAACTATAGTTAAATGTGAAAATGAGAAAGGAATAAGGGAGTTAGTTTATACATATGCCTTTATATCTGCTGATTTGTTCTGCTGTGGCTGAGACAACTCATCCAGGGCAATAAAGCATTTCTAAAACCATGAGTTTTCAAGGTGATTGAACAGGAAGAAAAGTGGATGTTTTCTCCAAGAATGAGCCTGAAATTTGTGCCTGAGGTGTCACAGGGAGGATTTTCAGTGTAGTCTTATAGATACCTTGTAGTAGTTGGAGTGTCTCCTCAAGTCTCCCCATCACTTCTTGGAACAGCCATGATGTAGTTAACTCTGTGCATGGTTTGGTATTCCCAAATTTTACCAAAAAAAAACAGCCAAAAAGAGTTTTCTCAGACATCCAAGAAACATTCTTCTGTGGGCAGAGTGGTTCAGCAGCAGCAAACTCTTTCCATTTCTTGTCGGGGCTTCCTTCTTTTTTATTGTATGCAGTTTAAAAGCCAATTTAGTCTTGTGATTTAAGGAAAAAAAAAAGGCTCATTTCAGCTGGGTTGCAGCCCTGCAATCACCAAAACATGGTTAAAACCAAGCTGAAGTCTGCTGTGTTGCAAGAGTGTGTTTACTTGAAGCACTGGGCTGGGCTCCCTGAAAATCCTATCTTGCCTCTCTGAGTGATTCTACCTCTGCCATCCAAAGCATTTATGATGCTTTGGGTGAGGAGACCTTCAGGGAGCTGCAGTGAACCTTGGAAGTGGTTGGTTCTTCCCTCCCATCTGAAGGGCCAGTTGGAGGGATCATGTCAGATGTGCATTTCTATTTCTTTTTCTTTCTGGTCCCCTCAGATAAACCATGAGCAGACAGAAGCATTCAGCCCCCCAGGGCATCCTTGCCTCCTGCACAGATGGCAAGGAGAGATAGCAAAAGAGATAGCCTTGGGCTGAGGTCAGGAGATCGTGGGGTGAGATACAGCCCAGACCAAGTAGCTCTGGGATTATAGGAGGAGAGTAAAAAAGCCTTCAAAGCAAATTGATCCAGCATCATGCCACAGGAGACAGGGGGTCATTTCAACCCTAAGCAGAATGAAAGAAAATGGAAAGAGCACAGGGTATGCAGTCCTGCCCAAGTCCTCTGCAGTGGTGTCACTGCTTAGACAGAAAAACATATTTATTTTAATTGCAAACAGCGAAGAAGCCTTTCCAGAGGGAGCTGGAGTGAAAAAGCAGTCATTTCAAAATAATTATTTAAAAGGAAAACGCATGGTCCCCTCCCATAGACTTCAGCTTGGAACCTCAGCAGCCTCCCTCTCCCTGTGCCACGTGTTTAGATGCTGGTTTTTTTCAGGATCCATTTGTCTGTGTGGTGCATTTGGAAATAGGAGGGGAGTTTTAGTCCTTCTGCTGTCACTTGAGTTGCCCCCAGAGAGCACTTGCTGCTTAAAATTGATTTCTAGGAGTAAGTGAGGTCTCAGAATGGTTATTTAATGTGGAAAACATGATAGAAATAGGGGAGAAAGGGAATAGGGAAAAAAAAAACAAAAACCCTAGACTGTATTAGAGCACAAATAGGCTACATAGTTTTTCACATTTTATTGTGGTGCTATTATCTTAATGTCCCAGGCACCATTCTGTGGGAGAAAATCTTCATTTTGGAGCAGGTGGAGCAACACTGGTGGTATAAAAATCCCCCAGGGATAGATTTTATGTCAGCCAAATTGGTTGGGAGTTATGGGCTTTTTGTTTTAGATTTTATTTGGATACAGGCAGACTCAAAATTGCAAGATTATGGATGGGGCATTGGAGGCAATGAGGACTGGGAGAGGCTGAGCAGGGTCATTTGGTGGTGAATGGGTTGAGAGGGGGTTAGGAAGCAGCTCTGGACCCAAGGGAAGAAAATCTGGTTTCTTAGAAAGGATTAGAAGGCACTATTCTTAGAAATGGTAGCACCAAGGATGGTTGTAGAGTTAACGTGCGATGGACTTGCAAGAAGAGATGAGGTGGTCCTGCTGAGTTGGTTAAATGCAGGTGTGGCCCCAAAATCCTGGCAACACCTGTAGCTGGTTTTCTTCAGGCAGCTTTTCTCCTTCTGCTGAATTTGGTGGGCACTTGGCATTGAGTAGCACACCAGACCCCACTGGCAGTGCCTGTATGTGCTGCAGGAGCTCTGCCTGTCCAGGACTTGCCTCATCCAAGGATGAAAAATCCTAGAATACCGTGGTAGGAATCCTCCTGCAAGTGGAGGACTCACACTCACAAGTGGCCATCCAGCTTGGGTCAAGGTGTCAACCCTTCAATGCACAGGTCTAGCTGGCCTGGCCTGGGTTGTAGCTGACTCTCAGGTTGGCTGGATTTTTATATAACACAGCTATTATAGAAAAAGCTGATAAAGCACATTAACACCCAGAAATCTGCCTTTTTTTTCCATCTGGTCTTATAAATGGTACCGATTCCCTGCCAGAGAATGTATTAGATTCTCTCCCCTCCCTGACAGGACATTCAGAAGGGGACGTCTTGCACCAGTGAAGCACCTTTTGTTTCTGATGCAAAATGAAGCTGATGTCCAGCCCTGCTATAAATAGTGCCTGTCCCTGCTTCCTTCCCGTCACCTTTCCTCGGGAAATGCTGTCACTGCATTGTGGAGGAGCACAGCTCACCTACCCTGGGGCCTCTGCTGTGCACCTTTCACTCCCCTGGGGAGAGACAACTATGTGGGCATGCAGCCACAGCTCTCTCCTTGGCATATGTGCTGTTTCTACCTTCAACAAGTCATTTTTTCTCAGAGGAGCTGTGGATGCCATATCCCTAGAAGTGTTCAAGATCAGGTTGGAAAGGACTTGGAGCAACCTGGGATGGTGGAAGGTCTCCCTGCTCATGGCATGGGGGGGTGAAACTAGATGGTCTTTAAGGTCCCTTCCAACCCAAAGTGCTCTGGGATTCTATGATTTTTCCATGCTTCATTTGTTGCTTAAGATAGGTATGAGGAGTGAATTAGGTGTTGTTTAAAAACCTGGATGCATTTTCCATAACAGCAGTCAATGTCAGAGCCACGTCTGATGGAGGGTTTGGTTGCACAGGGTATTGTAAAAGCCTGTAGGAGGGCGTGAGGTCCCTGCTGCAGAGAGCTTACAATCAGGGCAGGAGACCAGGGAGAGGTTTCACCCTCCTCACCTGGCAGAAATCCCACACCTGGTGTTTTCTGTGTTGGCTTGGAGTCACAAGGTGTGACTGCCACCTCCTGATGAGGGTGATCACCACTTGTTGGGATCATGGAAGGAGAGTAGCAGAGAAAAGTTTTTTCATACATCTCCAAAGGCACCAAAGGCCACTTGGTTTGATCTCCCATAGGCAACCATGTCTAGGGAAGGAGGGAGTTTTCCTGGGCAGTGGCAGAACTCTCCTGAGTTCTGGAAAAAAAAATACTCCTGAATATAGGGCACAAGAGACCCATTTGTCAGGTCCTCTTCTCTGACCTTTCCTAACCCAATTACCTCTTCACTACAGAGCACAAGCTGTGCTGGGACATGGTCTCCTTGGGCAAGTGGGCTCCGAGTTTGGCTCCTTGTCTTTCAAAAAGTTCCAGGAAACACCATTTCTTAAGTATTCATTGAAGCACTGCAAGTCAATTGCATGTTGCACAGGGTTCCTTCAGTTCCCACCTTATCCTGATGTGATGTGTTTTGGGATGGAGGGTCCGGCTGGCCAAGTCCTTTGGCCTAGAAATGCATGCACAGAGGCTCGCACCAACCTTCTAGGAATGATAAAAAAATGTTGCCCAGTTTAGATAGGATTTACAGGGAATGTGTGGAATTACAACAGGTGAGTTTGTACCTGCTTCTTGATCTTCTGATTAGAAGTAGTGAAATGGTCCTGTGTCCCCTGAGGAAGAGGAACAGTTTAGCTGAGGACCAGGAAAAGGTTGTTGGGAGAGTCTTAAAAAGTTGGTGTCACCATAATCACATCTTGTTGGGTTGGATTGAAATGTCAAATCAGGCTGAATACCTTACCAAAACGGGATCCTTGGGTGTGCAGACATGTTGGCTGGTGCTTCACAGGGTTTTTGGTGTTTCTTGGCTAGGACAGGAGAGGCTGGCAGGGGAAAGCACAGCCCCATGTCTTGGAGAGGATAAGAGTTAATCAGTCCCCACTTTGCAAACGGCATCTGGATTCCTCATTTCACTAAAAAAAGTGTCAGTAGAACAGACTTCAGTTTGAAAAGTCTCCTGTGCTTCTTTTTTGCAGCTGGTGTGTCTCCAGGCTTTGGGGTGACCAGAGTTAATGAGGGGCTGCTCTGCCCGTCCCAGCCAGGGCTGTTGGGGACCAGGGCCATCCTCAGATGAAGGGCCATCACCTTCAGCACCTCGTCTGTCTTCCATTAAATGGGATTTTAAGGGGGGTGTTTCTGCACCTTCATAAAGCCCTCGCATGGGGAGCTGGAGGAGAAGGCTGGGTGGGTCCTGATGTCTCATGCATGGAGAAAAGGGCTGGGAGCAAAGAGGGTCATGAGCTCTCCTGATTTCCCAAATAGTGTGTCCCAAATACTTACAGCTTTCGACAACAGGACTACAGAAATGTCCCCAGGTTTCCCCTTGCATTGCCTGAATTTATTTACTTCCTACTGTTAACTTGGCTTTACACTTAAGTTATCAGGAAAAAACAGTCTGTATTATTATTTTGTGTATGTGTGTCTGTTGTTTTCTGGACATAATTAGGTTCAGAGCTGGGGGAGGCAGAAATATCCTCCTTCCCCAGAGAGCCCCGGGTGGCTGTCAGGGATGGTTTCCTCTTCCTGAAGCAGGAGGGTTGTGTAAGCACCACTGACCCTCCCGCCCACGCCAAAAAAAACGGGTTATCTGGGGTGAGCCTGTGGGGTGGGCATCCCTGTCCTGGCTGCCCAGTCAGAGTCTGCATTGCTGAGAAACCTCCTGGGGCTCATCCCAGCCAAGCCATGTGGCCCTGGCATGGATCTTACACAGAGGTGAGCATGGTCATGTATAGGGGCAGCCCAAAGGATGGTCACTGTGGGCTCAGGGCCAGGCAGGGAACATCCCATATCCGCTGGCGGCTCCACTGAGGAGTGTAGGCAAGCTGTGATATATTTCTTTTCCCATTATATTTGATTTTACAGACCCTCAGGGACACTCAACCACCTACAGTGATTAGTTCGACTGATTAAGCTGCTTTTCCTCTTGTGGCAAACTCCTTTTGTGAAGGGTTTTCAATAGCCATGCTGCTCGGGACATTGTTCCTGTACAATTTCCTTTCAAAACACCATAAAGGGCACTCTACCACTTCACCCTGTCGTAAAACATCACAGGAATCAGCTTGGCCCAGCTTGCTCCTTCAAGGGCAAGATCTCATTCAGGGAGAAGATACAGGATCGGGTGGGAGCTGCAGCACCACATGGTGCTGGAGTGAGATGGAGCCGTGAGCAAGTGGGATTTAAGATGAGATCAGATGGAAAACAAAAGTTTACTGCCTTTTTTTTTTTTCCCCTTAATATGAGGATTCAGAGTCACCCAGGGAAGTGAAGGATAAATAAATTTGAAAGCCCAGAGAAGGAAATGCTGCTTTGCACATATTGGCTGGTTCAGCCTTGCCCAGCAGAGGCTGAGGATGCCCTTAAGGTACCCAGGAGTAAAAGGTGCAAGGGGATAGGGTCTGTTTCTGGTGAAGAAACATGCTGCTGTGAGCTGTTTAATTAAGACTGGAAATGAGAGGAAGGTCTGCCTTGATTGCCACCAAAGGAGTAACAGATATTGGGAACTGGGGTGAGTTGAAATGGCATAAAGTCTTTCCTTCCCGTGTTTGTAGTCTATTCACATACCCTCCCACGAGGCTCTTGGGTAGGTCTGTATGAAGAAGACCTGGTTTTCTTTGGATCTGGTTAGTCCATCAGCTGCTCTTTGGATTAGGTGATGATGGAGCAGGGCAGAGGTGGCATCAGGAGGGGTCAAGCAGGAGTCCTTTTGACCTGCAGAGCCGTGCTGGCCAGACGTCCTGGCATCTCCCTGTCCCACTGCCCTTCCTTCCAGGCGTCGAGGAGAAGCCTTTGCCAGGGGTCACAGCATTGGGACTCCACTTCTGGGAGGAGGTTGTTGAAAACAAAGCCTGCACTAGACTCCCCGTTGGAGAAGCAGTCCTCAAATAATAAAAAGCTGCCTCCTGCCACTCTGTGGGCATATGTGGCTGGTGTGACCCAGCCACAGGTGGAGCTGCTGGGCAGCACTGCAGCATCTTGTCAAGTGGGACCTCTTGGAGGTCTGGAAGTTCTTTGGCATCATCAGCACCTTCTGCTGCCCTTGTACCATGGCTCAGTGAATGGGACACAGCGTGGCAACTGGTAATGGCTTTAAACTGACACAGGTCAGGTTTAAATTAGATATTAAGAAGAAATTCTTGTCTGTAAGGGTGATGAGGCCCTGGCACAGGTTTCCCATAGAACCTGTGGCTGCCCCATCACATGGAGTGTTGAAGGCCAGGTTGGATAGGGCTTGGAGTAACCTGGGAGAGTGGAAGGTGTCCCTGTCCATGGCAGGGGGTTGGAACAAGCAGCCCATGTGAAACACCAGTAGCAGTGGGGTGAAGCAGCTGGTATTTAGCATCCATCAGGGAGTTTGTTTTGCCTGTCACCCATGTCTCAAGCTGTGGCGGGGTGAGTGGAGGCTTTCCACCCAGCTGCTCTTGTTTCTGCTGTTGTGAGCAGCACTAAGCCCTTACAGGCTTGAGGGTGTCAGTGAAAATATGCCCAGCAGTGAGTCACCCCTGAAGGCAGATGGTGAAACACACCACGGAAGGCGATGACGTATTTACAGCTCCTGTCCTGATGCTACCAGTAGCTAAAAGGATTTTGCATTTTGTGTAAGGCAGGGAAAACGTACTCTTGTAAATATCAGAGAGCTCTGTGGGCTCAGCACTAATGTAAAGAGAAAGATAAACTTTTTTTTGAGTTCAACAGGACATGATCCTAGTGAGCAGGATTCAGGAGATGGATGACCATTACCCTTTTCCATGTCTGCTCTGATCTCCTTGTGTGCCTAGCTAAAGACATGGTGCAGAAGAGTTAAAAGATACTCGTGTAAGCAAATTTAATCCTTTCCTTTCATTGTTCCTTTTTTTTAATGCCAGGAGGCAGTGGCAGGAGCGAGCTGGGTGCATTTCCCAGCTGCAGGGTTGCCACCTCTCTATTGAGAGCAGCTTTGTCATTACATAAAAACTCTACAACACAAGACTTTTTATTCCCCATTTTTTCACAGTGTTGGGGACCTAAGTGACCCCTGTCCTGCAGACTAAATTTAACCTGAATTGCCAGAGACTTTATGGCATCAGGAGGCCTTTGCAGGTTGTTTTTCACCATCTCTGCAGCTGATTGAAAGATGTTATGTACCACTGGCAAAACATGTTACTGTTATGAAACCTCAGTAGAAATGTAATGGCCTGCTGGATAATCTCAGGGTTTTATGATATTACTTCACAGAAAGCAAAGTAATTGCTCCATGAAAAAAATGTGGGAAAACTCCAGCATGTGGCTGTGGTAGAAGGATACCTGATTTCATCAAAGCTCAGTGTTTTTAGGTAACTTGTTCCTGTGTGGCACCAGGAAGTCAGTGAGTTATCACTGACAGCTCTTCACAAGTGTTCAAGGCCGAGTTGGATGGAGCTTGGAGTAACTTGGTCTACAGGAAGGCGTCCCTGCCCTTGGCAGGGAGCTTGGAACAAGGTGATCTTGAAGGTGCCTTCAAACCCAAACCATTCTAGAATTTTGTGATCTTTGTGAGCATTAGGGAATGGCCAAGAGGAGCTCATGGTGGCTGTACAGCTAGAGAAGGCTAGGAGAGTAAACACTCTTAAATCCCAGGCTGTATAGGGGGAACATGGGAGACCTGATTTCAGTTCTCACCTTTATCAGAGGCTGCTAGGCTTCACCTCCGTGATCACAGATGCTGTGTCAGGTGCCCTAGCGTGTCTTGAAATCCATGCAAAGGGCTGGCAGACACCAGACCTTGTGAAACCAGAACCAAAAACAGGCTGGAAGCCAAACAAGATGCCATAAGGCATCTCCAGCGTCACTGCTATCTGGATCCCACCACATGTGTCTGTAACTGTGTTGACCATTTATGAACTGGTGGCCAAAGTTCCCATTATGCTCAGAGGGGATGTGTTCAGTGAAGTTTGGAGGATGCTTCACCCCCACATTAGTCTGGCCATCTTACAGAGAACAGATTTCCTTGCTTTATTTTGCCTTCCCATGTTGACCAGAACCAAGGAAGTCTGAAAAACAAAGAGCTGTGGGAGGAGTTGAGCCAAAACACCTCACACCAGAGGAAATGCTGGGACTTGGGGATTTGTTTTTGGGTTCTCTTCAGCAAGAACAAGAACGTCAGACTGGGCATCCTGATCTCATCTGCAACTGAGACTTTCACTGCAAAGGCATGTAATGACATGACAAGTGGGAATGGCTTCCCACTGCCAAAGGGCAGGGTCAGATGGGATATTAGAAATTCTTGTTTGTGAGGTGAGGCCCTGGCACACATTGCCCAGAGAAGCTGTGGCTGCCCCATCCCTGGAAGTGTCCAAGGCCAGGTTGGACAGGGCTTGGAGCAACCTGGGATAATGGGAGGTGTCTTTTCCCATGGCAGGGGGTGGAACTGCATGGTCTTTGAAGGTCTCTTCCAACCCAAAGCATTCCATGATTTTACAGTGCTGTAATCCCATTCTCTCCCATCTCATGGAGGGGAAAATCCTTCTCAGCCAAGGAAAGCAAGGGTATCCACCAAGACATTTTTGTGCCTACAGAGAGTGCTGCCTTGGTTCTTCTTGAGAAGCTTTAGGGCAGCAATCTCCACTTCAGACCTTGCCATAAGTATTTCTGGTGCCTGTAGGAAATGTGCTTGTGCTTGAGATTGGAAGACACACATGACACATCATGGCTGAGATGCTTTTGGCCCTTACATTTCAGAGAAAACACGAGCTGGCCCAAACCCTTGGGATTTAGTGGGATTTTGGGAAATTGGTTGATGGGCTGAGAGTCCTCAGCTGTGCATAAGCTATGTTGTGGATGTGTGTTTACTGCCTTGGGTTTTGTCCTAGGTATATAAAGAAAATAGATATATATGTCTAAATATGTTATTGACACCTGAAGTCTTGGGAGGATCAGGAGTGGTCTCTAAACCAGTGTGTCTTGTAGTCCTGTGTGCGAATTTTAGATCTATTTTTCTAGCTTCTATTTAAAGGACACTATTAGTTTATTTTATGTTAAAATCTTCTCTGTATTCATTATTATCTAATTCTGAGTTCTAAAGCATCATCTTCTTGTCCACTGTTTCATCTCTTACTAAAAAAAAATATTTTACTTCTTGTTTACCATCCTTAATCTTTTACTGTGAGCTTAAATATATCTTATACACACGTATGTAGCTGAATATACAGACATATAACCAATCTCTCCCAGCGTTTTGTCTCACAAAATGTTTTCTCAGTGGGACTTTATCAAAAGAAATCTCCACATTTCTCCCCATTGGCATCCCCAAACATCCCATTGGCAGGTCGAGCGGTTGGGGTCACACTCAACACGTGTCCTCTTCAGGCCAGTTAGTTTTTGTGCTGGAAGGATTCTTAAAAAAGCCCCAACCACCCCTCAGGAGTGTGCCATGCAAGATACTTATTTGAAAACTCTTTACAGGAAGCTGACAGCCCGTATTCATGCAGTTTTCATGCTGTCTTGAGGGGGCTGCACTATTTCCAGAGCCACTCCCATGCTGATCTATTCACAGACAGCGCTAGGGCTCCTTTCACAAATAAAAATAGTCACAGGAATGGCCCTCACCCTGGATTTGAAGATTGCAAGTTATTTTGGGTGAAGGAGAAGGTGAACGTGTTTTGTGGCTGGCATGAACATGTCGGTTTTAAGGCTGTGAAATTTTGGAAAAGCCTTAGAAACCCATTCCCAGAGGTCAACAGGACAAAGCTCTCCTGCTGAGCAAGTGAATGGAAATGAGTTCATAATTACAGAGTATAGTAGCAACACGTTTGCTTTTTCACTGTTTTAATTGAGGTTTTTCAGAAAGGAAGAGAACTTAAAACAATACAGAAATGCCTTTTGTTCTTTCAGGGCCATTTACTGAAGGCTTTGCAGTGAGAGGAGAGGATGTTTATTACAGAAAGCAACAATATTAAAACATTATTTTAGGGCCAAAGGGCCATTCCTAGCTGTAACTAAACGAAATGTTTGAGATGGACTGGGTACTCTTGGAAAATTAGCTTTGAGCTAAATGATTTGCAGTGTATTTGCTGAACTTCCGTTGGAACAGAAGAAAGAGAGAGGAAGGGAAGGAACTGAAGAAGTTGAAACACCCTTTTCCTTCTCAGTAGGATTTCCAAGTCAAATTAATTAGATTTAACAGCACATGAGTCTGAACCCTTACAGCAGCATCTGGAAGTCAGGGGTTTATCCTCCTCCTTATGCTCCTGTCTTGTCCATGTCCTCCTGGGAGCTGATGGGGTTTACTGGAGCCACCACAGGGACTCTTTTTGTGGATGCAGAGGGAAAATCCCAAACACAGTGGGGATGTCATGGACATTCATGCTAGGCAGAGGAGTTGAGCCAATATAGTGGTGTCTATGAAAATCTGCCTCTTCTCCTGAGCAAACTCAGAACCTGTAACTTTTTTCTTTTTAAGCACTAAAGTAAGTCCGATGGTGTACTTGTCTACGATGATAAGCAGCAATTCTAGCATCTGGATAAATCACAGTGCTAGAGTGTAATGCCTCTTCTAGGCAGCTGAAAGCACCTAGAGATGTTAAAATAATAGTTACATCTTAAGTTGCTGCTTAAGATATAGAAACTTCAAACCAGTGATGAAACACAGTTCATGTTTTCAGGAACAACTGCACTAAAGGTATGTCTCAGAAAGGAATCACAGAATGATTTGGGTTGGAAGGGGCCTTGAAAATCATGTCATTCCAACCCACTGCCATGGGCAGGGACATCTTCCACTAGACCAGGTTGCTCCAAGCCCTGCCCAAACTGGCTTTGAATGGGATGGGGCAGCCACAGCTTCTCTGCAACCTGTGCCAGGGCCTCACCATCCTTAAAGCCACAAATTCCTTCCTCATGTCTAATCTAAATATCTCCTCCTTTAGTTTAAAAACATTCCCCGTTTTTCTAATCATAGAATATATCAAAATGGAAGGATCCCATAAGGATCATCAAGTCCAGCTCCCTGCTCCTCACAGAACTACCTGAAACTAAGCTGTATGACTAAAAAAGCTATGTGAGCTGGCCTCAAAGACGAGGTGCAGAGCTCCTTATTGGAGTGCTGGTCCTTTATCATGAGGCTCATCAAGGATGAAGTGTTCCTAGCCATGAAAATCCCTGCAGCTGGTACTTGCTGTGCAGAGCAGAGCTGGCGGTCACAGGGCCTCGGCCGAAGGGTCGCTTACCGACAATTTAGAGACAGATCATCATTTTGTTTTGATTGTCTGCAAGATCTCTGGGAGTTATTACACTAAATTAATTCTATGGGCTGCAGGTCCCCAGAGGACAATATCATCTCGGTGGTTTGTTCCTAAAAGGGCTCAGCTGGGTGATTGTGTTACTGCAGCTCAATGAATTACGGCACGTGAGCAGGGCAGCAGTAATTGCCCGCGTGTGCCGCCGGCTGTGAGCGCAGCCTCTCCACCCAACTGGGACATAACTCATCTTTTCTTGTGGTTGCCGTGCCATCCTGTCCCAGCAGAGGGGCAGGAGTTCCTAATTTGCAGCTAGATATGCTGGTGGGGTGCTGGAGCTGGGCAGGAGACCCCTGAGAGCAAGAGGAGAGATGTGATGGCTCACACAAGACTACCTGGAGAAGTGTGAGAAGAACAGAGTGTTCCTGCAGTGCTGCTTCCCAGCAGTCCTCTCCTCTTCTTAATAGATCCACTCGATCTTTCCCCTTTAAGTAGTGAAAGGTTGCAGTAAGGTCTCTACAGAGCCTCTGCTGCACTGAAAAATCCCAGATCTCTCAACCTTTTCTCATACGAAAGATGCTCCAGCTCTCTGAGCAGTTTCTTTGGCCCTCCCACCCAGAACACCCAGTCATCTTCATAATATCACAGAATCACAGAATGCTTTGTGTTGAAAGGGACCTTCAAGATCAACTCATTTCACCCTCTGCCATGGGCAGGGACACCTTCCACTATCCCAGGTTGCTCCCAGCTCCATCCAGCCTGTCCTTGGACACTTCTAGCTTCTCTGGGCAAGCTGAGCCAGAGCCTCACAACCCCCACAGGAAGAATTTCTTGCTAACGTTTAATCTAAATCTCTCATTTTTAAGTTTAAAACCACCACCACCACCCCCCCTTGTCCTATCACTACCTGCCTGTGTAAAGAGTAAGCCCTCTTTAAGTGTTAGAAGGAGCTCAAGGTCTCTGTGGAGCTTTTGACTTCTCCAGACTCAATATCCCCAGCCCATCTCCAGAGCAGAGGGACTCCAGCCCTCAGAGCTTCTCTGTGGCCTCCTCTGGACTTGCTCCAGCAGGTCCACGTCTTTTGTATTGCTTAAATTGGTGTTGTATTTATTTTCACCTTACATGGCAGGACAGTCCTCATTGTGTGGGCAAGCCTGGGATGCTGTTGGGTCAGTGGGGTGTAGGACAGGTCATGGGGAAGCAATGCAAGAGCTGTCCCCAGGGCAGACAGAGATGGACAACAGAACACCAGAGCAGTGTTTCATCAATCTCTAAGTGCTTTTTTGGCAGAGGACTGCTCTCAGCATCTCCCCTCTGCCTCACAGAGGCAGAAGGGAGGGAAGGGGCTGTGGCTGGACCTTCCCCCACTGCAGACCTTGCAGTAAACCTTGTGGCCAGCAGACATGTGGGAACCCAGTCACCCACGGGCTGCTCTGTCAGCGTCACACGGCGCAAAACACGGCTGTCTACGTGATGCTATTTCAGCCTGCCAGAATTGAGGGAAGGAAATAGAGCGGCAGGTTCCTCTGCACTAGGAAACCGATCTGTTGTTGAAATGGCTTTCTCTTTGGTGGAGTGTTTCCGGCACGGCTCCTCAGTGCTGGAAATGGGTTTATCCATCTACACCTTGTTTTCCAGCCACAAGTTCGCAGAGGTGTTTTCACTCCTCTGGACTTGGAGTAAATATAGTGAAAAAAATAATCTTGTTTCTTTCTCGTACTTTAAACCCTCAAATGCAAATGTGCCGTGGCTGGTGATCCCTTGGAATGAGCACCTTGCTGCTGCCAAATTTCTCCCCAGATATCTTGCAACTGAACTCAGAGCACAGGTTGATGCTTTCAATGGGTGTGAGGAAAAGGTCTTTCCATGGGTCTTGGCCTGTTCGAAGAAGCCCAACAGCACTTCAGCGGTGTGGTTGCACAGTTTAAGTGGTGACTTCCAGTTCTTGGCCATGACAGGTAGCCACCCTCTCAGCAAAAGAGCATTTGCCACCCACTCCTTCTTCCTGCAAGCCCCATCTGGGGACATTGGCCCCAGAGACGTGGGAGAGAGCAACATGCTGAAGCTCTGCAGGGCCTCCTGGCATGGTGAGTGTGTGAAGAAGTTGCCAGCTCAAGTTGTTTGGGCTCTTGTTGCAGAAACAATATTTCTGTCTGACCCCAGTTAGCAACTGATGTTTGCAAAATAAAGAAGTCAAGGCACTGGAAATACTTTCCATTCCGGCTCTTGTCTCAGCCCAAAATATTAGTATTAAAAATATTGCATCTATTATGTGCAGCTAATGTCTTTGCTGGCACATAAATCACCCAGGGATTTTTCATCTCCATATTAACAAAAAAAAAAAAAAAAGCTAACTATGGTCTATTTTTGTATATTTGTTAACTGTTTTGTTTCCATTTATTCCCGCTAAAGCCACAGCAGTCTGTCTCCAAGGGACCATCTGTGGGAAAGAGAGCCCCTAGATTGATTTGGAAGGTGTCAGGGTCATTGACAGGCATGAAGGCGCTGAGTCTCTGCTCTTTCTCTGATAATGTCTTTATTTAGCGTGACAGCCTCCAGGGCACGAGTGGACAACAGGCTTCTTTCTTTCATTTAAACTAACATTGCTCCAGCCATTCCCAGCATTGTGCAGATGCTATGGATCATCCTAATTTCCTGATTAAAGCTGGGTGTGCTGGTCCCCAAGCAGTAAGGACCAAGAGCTACGTGACACTGGTGCTGCAGAAGGTGACCCAGCTCTGTGCCTCCCCCCCCAGGCAGTGTGTTCCCATGAAAACTGATAAGTGGAAACTTATCCAAGAGAAAGTAAATTTTGTGAGTGAATCAGACCTCGACACAGCTCAGCAAATCCATGAGAGTGTTAGGGGTAGCATAAGAGAGGAGGCAGGAGTGGGATCAAGAGTAGACAGCTCCTCTTGATGGAGATCATTCTGCTCATTGCCAGGGGTCTGGACTAAATGAGCTGTAAAAGATCCCTTCCAATTCCAACCATCTATGATTCTATGAACTCTTCTTTTGATAGTGGGACAGAGTTAGGTAAACATTTGGGAAACAGTTTAGGATTGTCACTGGGTTGCAATAAATCAATTTCCAGATCAATCCTGTCTCCCAATCCTCTACAGTAAATGCTGTGGCCTGCTGCATCATTTTAAAAGAGTTTTATTTAATGTGTTTGATAAAGGCTTCTGGCATATCTAAGTCCAAAGCATCTCTGCAGCTCGGGTTGGTGTTTTGCTGGATCTCCATGTTGGAAGTAATTGCTTGCCATTGACTTTGGGTCATCTCACATGTCTGGACAGCTGTTAGAAATCCTGTCAAATCTTGCCTTTAGCTGCTACAGGAACGACATTTATTTCTTCACTAGAAAGTACTGGTATAAATAGGATATGGAAAAAAAAAAAAGCCCCTAGGATGTCTCCTTGCTGCAGGTCAAAGAGTCACAGAGGTCTAAAGGAAGACAGCTGAACACAAAGGCAGCAGGTGGGGGCTCATCATACTATTTAGGATGTGTCTTGAGGGGCTGGACCACAGAGGGATGGTGGTGGGCTCTGTCTGTGCGTCGTGGCATGGGTTTAAGGTTTATATCTCTTTGAGGATTATCAGATCTTGGGATAACTGATCAGCCTGAGTGTATTTTTAAAGGAGGCAGCCTGGAGTCTGAGGTATAAGCTCTTCTATTGCAAAGTAGTAAAAGATGAATCTATATTCATTCAAGTCACATTCTTACCAGTAGTCCAGGATCCATTAGTGATTGGGAAACGTTGTGAACTGTGGTTGTGTCCTAATTTAAACTATTTCATCTAAACTGGGTTCAGTTCCTTGTCACTGTATTTTCCGATGGCTTTCATGTAATTTTTGCAATCATGTGTACAGTACGCTAAGAATCCAACAACAATCCAATTCCAAGTAATTCTACTTTATGAAGATAACCATTTCCAAGCAATTTCTACATGAAATCACTGCAGTGATTTCTACACCAGTCTGGGCAGTCAGCCTTGAAGTCCAGGGGGTGCCTTCCTAGCCGGTTGCCCGCTCTGTGCAATGAGAGCCTCCATCTGCACATCCCTAATGATTTGTGGGAGATCCAGCAACACATTAAAAGAGCTGTTTTGGAGCTATCTCGCATGCCATCTGTAGTTGGGATGTCTTTCCCAAGCTGGTGTTGCAAAACAGCCACTTAAATTCCTCCTGAAGATTCATTTCCATGAAGCTTAGAAAAAAATAGCTGACTCAGGCAGCCTGTGAGGCCAAGCATTGCAGAGTGTGAGGGCTTTCACTGGACTCCAGCAGTAGATAAGTTTGGTCTTCAATACTTTGGAGTCTGTTCTGAGGGACATTGTGCCATGTCTTTCAGCCCAGCAGTGCTGCCTCTGCTCCTGCAGCACAGTCTGTGGACTGGGTGCTCATGTGCTGGTCCTGTGAATGTCCCATCCATTGCTGTGGTGAGAGAAGTTCTTCATTTATCCATTTGCTTGAGAGTCAGTGGGAATTTTGGATGTGCAAGACAGGGAGTCATATTAATAGAGTAGTTTGGGTTTGAAGGAACTTTCAGAGCTCCTCTAGTCCAAGCTGCCTGCCATGGGCAGGGACACCTTCCACTAGAACAGAGTTGCTTATAGCCCCATCCAGCCTGATCCTGAATATTTCCAGGAATGGGGCAGCCACCGCCTCTCTGACCAACCTGTGCCAGTGTCTCAAAAACCCTTACTGTAAAAATCACTGCTACCCTGATGGTTTATAGTGAGTCTCATTATGCTGTAAAGGCCAAATGAACTATCTGTAGCAAACAAAGGCAGATGCAATGCCCAGACCCAAGGGAAGAGCTGAACCCCAGGACCAAGGTGGTGACAAGAGAAGTTGTGCCTATGTAGGCAGCTCACTTGAAGGTTTCATAATGGTTTTCCCAGCAGCCAGAGGCCGTGAGCCTCATTAAAAACATCTCTACCCCCATAGTGTTGTTTTCGTTGGCCGTGCTTTTCTTCTGGAGTTCATTGTATGTTTTCAAAGATGCCTACATGTAAGACTTAAAAGCATGCACTTCATCTCAGCTGCTCAAAGATGGTTTTAAATCTTGATCACCACCATTTTGACAGGTGGATTTTCTATGCTTCCAGAGTGCTGTGTCTGCCCAGACAGCATGGGCTCAGTCTAGCAGTTGGGGTGGCCTTTAACCCTAGTGACAGAAAGGCATGAAAGAAGTGTGAATAATTTCATTTTTGTTCTCAGGAGTGGACATGACATCTTGTTCCCTTCTCATCTGAGAAAAATGCAAACAAAAATGAAACTGGAGCCAAGTGAAATCAGTTTGAGGGAGAAAGCCAAGGGGAAAACACACACAAATCCTGTGTTCTTCGTCCTTGGAGCTGGTGGTTGTTGTTTTTGTGGGATTTTGAGGTTTTATATTAAATTGTGTGGAACTGTCAAGCTTGTTTGAGTGTTTCCCACTCTCAGCCATAGCAAGGATAGAAAATGGCCAGGGATCAGCTGTGATGCACCAAAGCAACACTGAGTTATTATTAAACAATCACGTAAAACATCAGAGTGCTTTTGTTGAAGCTAGGCTTGGTGAAGAATACTTCGGGGGGGAAGTCAGGCCTCCAGAATAGATATTCAGACATTTTTGCTTGTTTTATTAACAACAATATTCCCCAGACCTCCAAGACCAGTTCTAGAAACAAAAAGAATCCCACCAGCTCCCAACTGGGATGCTTCAGGCTGTCCAGTTTGGACCACAACATACCTCAGGTGCCCAGAGCCAGTGAGGATGGGTTTTTGACCACAGCAGTGCTACTGTGCCCAAACCCCTTCAGCAGCACCTGCTTGGGGGTGCCAGCCCAGTTATTTGTGGAGCTGCATCTCACAAAGTGAAGTAGCTGGTCTGGCTGGAATACACTTAGTTCAAAAAGGCTGGGCCTGGAGAGCTTGGCTTGTTCAGGGGATATTTCAGAGGACTTTGCTTCTTCCTGGCCTTTTTGTGTTCAGGCTCAGTATCCTAGGGAGCTATCTAGCCAGCAAGAACCTACTTGGCTAAATTGTGAATTTGACTCAGTGGTGACTCTAAGAGGATTGTTCAGGTTTTTTAAATTTCTCTCCCTCAATGGAAAGCTGTGGTGAGATTTTCGGAAGGGAGGTTGAGGGAGGTGGCCTGTCATCCCATAGAGCCAGCTCCACTAGTCCTCCATTTTCAGGTACAGTCAGTGAGTTCCTTGGGGATGCCCTGTTCCCCCAGCTTTGAGGGTTGTCATGGATAAGTGGGATCTGGGGTCCTCATGGAAGTGGAAGGTCCCACAGAATCCATTTCTGCAGCAGAACCTGGAAGTATTTCAGGCAGTATTGGACGGGGCTTGGAACAACCAGATCTAGTGCAAGATGTCCCTGCCCATGGCAGGGGGTTGGAACTGAATGATTTTAAAGGTCCCTTCCAGACAAAACCGTTCTGTGGGTCTCTGATCTTAATCTATCCCTCAATCCAGCAATTACTGATTATTTGCAGGCAAAGCTGATCATGAGATACTTCCAAGACTTGGCATTATATTCCTGGTCCTGATCTTGGCAGAGATGAGACCCTGCCTGGGCAGAAGCAAGAGTGGAGAGAAACCTACTGTCTGTCAAATCTAGTGAGAAATGTTTTTATTCAAGCCCTGGAAGGATGAAGGGGAAGGAGAAGGTCTGACCTTAGCCACGGCATTGCTTGTCATTCTCAGCCTCTTGCTTGAGTGTCTCAAAGTTCACATGAGTTTTTAATTGCTGGGTAGCCCTTGCCATGCCCACCAGATAGTCCTGCTTCTGTACAGAGCAGACTAAGTCAAATCTTCTTCTCTACAAGGAGCTTACCATGTACTGGAGGGTTTGTCCTATGGGAAAGTTGCCTGGGATTGGGGGCAAGCGTGGTGTCCAGGCAGATTCTTTACAGGCAGAAACTAGAGTGTCCAGAGCACCCAATCCCTGAGTCCAGGAACAGGATCTCAGTCAGTTTGGCTATACAAGGTACTCTGCATCCTGAGGTAAATGTCTTGGAATTGAGTCATGGAATTGTTGAGGTGGGAAAAGACCTTTAAGATCGTCGAGTCCCACCACTCCACAAGCACTGCTAAGGCCACCACTAACCCATGTCCTCAAACGGCACATCCACATGGCTTTTAAATCCCTCCAGGGATTGAGCCTCCACCACTGCCCTGGGCAGCCTGTGACAGGCCTTGATAACTCTTTTCAGTGAAGACATTTTTGCAAATATCCAGTCTAAACATTTCCTGGCACAACGTGAGGCCATTTCCTCTCATCCTGTCCCTTGTTTCCTGGGTGCAGAGCCCAGTTCCCCCCTGGCTCCCCCCTGATGTCAGGGAGTTGCAGAGAGCCAGAAGGTCCCCCCTGAGCCTCCTTTTCTCCAGGATGAGCCCCGCCCCAGCTCCCTCACCTGCTCCTCATCAGACCAGTGCTCTAATGCAACTCCTTACCTCTTGGAGTTTGTAGGAATTGCCAGACCAAATCTGAGTGCACCCACCCAGGAAAATGTAACCCCATGTTTTCCTCCAGCTCTCCATGTGCCAGACAAATGGTGGGGGCTCTCAGAGGACTTGTCTTGCTCAGGGGGATAGAGGCAGGGCTGACAGGACACAGCAACTGTGTTTTAGACCACAGCTGTCCACGTGTCTGGAGTTATTTTCCCCAGCCTTGTGCCTTCCAGCTCCTTTCCTTGGGAGTAACGATGTAGTAAAAACTTGCAGGAATCCTGTATTTCTGAGCACGTAGGCTGTTAATCACTGAGACAGCTGAAGCCTTAGATTTGTTTGAGTAGGCTTCTCTGACAGAACAGACATTTGTCAGATCTAAATTCTGTTGAAAGGTATCTCATTTAGCTAATTAAATAAAAAAATGGGTGGAGAAACAACAGCAGAAGCTATTCTACCACCTAATACCATGCTATTTCCAGCTTGGCCGAGTGTCTCCCCTTGGTTTTTAGTACTTGTTCAGTTTCTTTGTGACTCTGAAAGTCTCTTTAGTTTCCTCATTGATCAATGGCTATATCCCTGGTCCCACTGAAATCAGGGGGGCTTTGAACTGAGTTGGAATTCAGCCTTTGAAGTGAGAATAGTTATTTAATGTTAAATGGAGCCAAGAGATAAGAGACAGTTGTGCTGTCTAGACACTTTCTTGTAGCTGAAGAAGGGTTCCCTGGAAGGCACTGTGTGTCCTTAGAGCTAAAGACGAGCAGAGAGGGACAGGGAAAGGATTTCCCAGTAACTGTGGCATTTTTTTGGGGTGAATTCTTGGTTTTCTTGGAGATGTTCCTGTGTGATTCCAGCTTCACCCGTTCCTCTCTTCAGCATCTAAGACCTAAAAGCCTGAGTTGGGAAGTGCCTTTAGATTCCTACCTGCTTTGATTCCCTAAGCTTGGCACATCACCCCAAGGCACCATCTTGGGACAACCCCTCAAGCTGCCATCTGTGCACCTACACTCCTTCCCTTGAACAAGCAGGAGGTTGTTTCCATCAATAACCCACAGTGAGTGTGTGGTGGGGTGCCCAGTTCCCTATCTTGCCCCTTCCTGGGGCTCTGTATATCCCCAGCTCCTTGGCCACACCTGAGAGCGAGGGCAAGTCCTAATCTCCCAGGTTTTGAGATGCTGCAATGTCAAAAAAGCTTTAAGATCTGGGCCCCGTTCTCTCTGCTTTGGCTCTTCTTCTCCACAGATCCTGTTTCTTCTTGGCTTTTCTTTGCTGGGCTGTGGGGAAGATAAAAGCACACAACAAGTCTTTGCCTGAATGCTGGATGATCATCTAGACCCCCGTCCGCTGCCAAGTCACGGACATTGCTCCTTGTTTGCAATTCTCCTTCCTTTTATTTCTTGCAGGCTTTTTCCCCAAACCTGTTAAACTCTTGTGCTTTCCGTCCTGTGATCAGTGGCTGCAGAGCTTTGGTTTTTGCTGTGCCCCTTGCTATGGGAATATCGCCTTTTAGCTGTCCTGTGCAGGGATGGAGCTGCCTGTGCTCTCCTGTCCTATTGCAACAGCCCTAAACTGAACAATCTTTCACATTCCACACTGGCTTAACTGGTTTGGTTTTTTTTTTATCTTAAACCTTCTTTTTTTTTCATTCACAGCCCTTAAACACAAAGGGTTTGGTTTATAATATCATTATGTCTTTAGGAAAAAAACTGTCCTTGCATGCATTTCTTGCAGAAATTTACAGCAGTTTGATTCTGAGCTCATTTCCAGGCATTTTCTCTTAGTTCTGCTGAAATTAAAGCTGTGTATGTGTGCAACTTTTATGATTTCTGTGCAATATTTACAAATTAAATACAGTAGCAGGCTGTCTGGTTCCTTACCCAAAACTTGAAGTGCAACCAAACAGTTAAACTCAGATGTTTGAGAAAGAGCAAAAGCACAGAAAACAAAACTCTAGCACACTTAAGCTTGTGAGGGCTTAGTACCAGATAAGGGTTTTAACTAACTTTTATTTTGACATTCCCCTTTTAATAAGCATTGCTCTTTACAAAGCAGTTTATGTGATTGCGTTACTGAGAGGAAACAAAGAAATGCCAGGAAAACTTGATGTGGAGGATCTGTACTCATAAAATGCTTGTAAGCTCCAGAAAACAGGAAAGCTTTTCCCATCTCCTTTTTCTTTTTTTTTTTTTTAATTCCCTGCCATTCAGCTTGCAAAAACAACAAAAAAAAAAACCACAAAAAAAAAACAAGAAAGAAAGAGAGAAAGAAAGAGAGAAAGAAAGAAAGGAAAGAAAGACAAAACAACACACATTTAATATCTCAGAAAACCAGATCTGGTGGTCTGAGTCTAAACATAAATTCCTTCCACTGCCACGAACAAGCCTCTTCATCCTGCATTCACCGAACATGAGCCCTCACTCTTTATGCTTAAAAGCCAGTTGGCCTCAGAAAATAGGTTTTAACTCCTGGGGATGCCAAGGAATACAGATTCCATGGGCAGATGGCTTTGGCAGGCCGGGTTGGAGACTGTAGAGCCACTGACCATTGAAATGTATTTGTGAATGGCTGCTTCCTTTGTCCAAGCACCCTCAGCCAAGCGGTGCCAGTGATGAAAATAGAGTTAATTGCTGTGTGACAGGTTTAAAATAAAAGCTGCTCCTTGCCTGAATGGATGTGGGGGTTTGGGCTAAGGGATGGGGCTGAGCAGGGGTTTTGTAATGGCCACAGAACCAGTACAGATGCAGGCTGCTGTGGTCACTGCAGCACTCATGATTGTTTCCCTGGTTTGGGGGATGATGCTGGGGAGATGTCCTGTGCAACAGCAGCCTTGTGAGGAGCCAGGCATTAAAACAGCCCACGTGCTCTCAGAGCCAAGGCTGAGTGTTAAAAAGGTAGTGGGCAGACAGGGACCTGCTGATGTGTTTAGGGTAACCCTGCACTGTCCTGGGTGAAGGCAGCCGGTGCCAGGACCATCTCCATCTTAGCTGCATCTTTGATGGTGGCATTCTGTCTCTGCCTTCTCTGCTGGGGACAGCCACGCTGCAGCCTGTTTGGAAATCTGAGATGTCTGAGGCTGCCAAAGCATTTCTTCCATTCGACTGTTGTGTTTTTGGGGACTTGCCATCTCGGCTACCGGTTACAGCCAGCACACAGGGGCTTGCTCACTCTTTCTGAGACATGGTAGTCTCTCAAGTAAACCATTTTTGGGCAATTCCTCCTCTTTGTGTCTGTTGAATTTCCATGTTAGCCATTTGGAGCTATATGAACATAGCTGTCCATCTGGAGACTCTGGTCCTGACTCCTTGTGCTGTCAGAGCCAAGCATGGTCCTCAGTTTCTTCATCCATGCATGTGTCCTGTCCTGGTGTAGCAGTGATGAAGGACATGCATAAAGTAAGGCCAAACAATAGCAGTTTACTTGTTAACTTGCTTTTTAGTTTATTTTTTTCCATTTTTTGAAATTCCTGATGCTGAACTTAAAGTGGTTCACTGCAAACCCATGCAGCAGTGTGCCATGTTGGCTGGCAAGAGGAGCAAGTGATGCTGTAGGCCAGGTATATCAGGAGCTGCTTAAGTCTTCAGAAAAAAAAGTATCTCCTGGTATTTCTTGCCTACCTGACCTCCTACTGCTCAGCTGGGACTTAACCAGGTTTTCCCTGGTTAGTGGGGAAGTAACACAGAAGACACAGAGACCTGGGAGAATTTTTTTCTGGGAAGCAAAGTTGTATTATCCAGCTTCACAAAAAGTTTCAGCTGGAATATGCCTGTTGCTGCAGAGGTGTGGGTTGATACTAGCTTGTTAGATACCAAGAAACTGTCTCCCTTTTTGTGATGCCCTGCCAAGGGCCAGGCTGTGTGGTGGGACAGATGTGTTGACCAGACAGAGCCAGGGCAGAATGGATGAACTAAAGACTTTCTTTGACTTTCCAGGCGACAGCAGAGACTTCCCAGTGGCAACAAGTCTCAGCAGCACGTGGATCATCAGCAAGGTGGCACCAAACATAACAGGGACCACCAGAAACTCTACCAAGGAGGCCAGGCCCCTCACTCCTCAGGCAGGACAGGCCACCACGGCTACAGCCAGAACCGGAGATGGCACCACAACCAGAAGCACTCGCCCAACGACAAAGAAACGCACAGAAACGCCAAAGAGACTGAGAATTTGAAAATCGAGGACACCTCCGTCTGCACGGTGCCTGTCCCTGTGGAGACGCCCCGAGGCCCCGAGGCTGTGGAGAAACAGTCTCAGCAGTACGTCCAGGAGTCGGAGACCAAGCGCAAGGACAGCATTCACGAGCGCATTGGGGAGAGACCCAAGATCAACTTGCTTCAGTCTTCCAAAGACAGGCTGAGGAGGAGACTAAAAGAAAAGGTATTATTTCTCAGGGAAACCTTGAGTTTCTCTTTTTTTTCCGGGAGTTTGGTTGTTGGCCGTTATCCATACAAAGGGTGGGGTGGGTTCAAGGGGCTTTTCCATCAATGCACACAAATTATGTTAATCTCCAAGTGTCAGTACTTCTCTTGAGGTGTCTTTGTGCTTCTTCAGGAGGCCTGCTGTTGACACAGCTAAGGCTCTGAGCTTGATTTCTTGGTTGAGGTTGCTACCAGCTTGAGTTCTCCAAGGGCTGGGAACTCTCCCCCTGTCCATGGGGGGCCTCCTCTACCCTTGGGGAAGGCTGATTCACTTGTGAGCTCCCAACTGGTTTGCAGGGCTCACCTACTTTGCAAAAAAATAATCTGAAAAAGTCAATTTGTCTGTCTGCATAGATAAATCCCAAACTTTGACTTTGGAGTGCTTAATAGTTGGACTCCGCTACTTTAAAGTTGATATCCATTTATCTCTGCAGTGAATTGAAACGCCCTTATCTTTCCCCCTTCCTTCCAACAACCCAACAATAACAAAACTATTGCATGCAAGTGACGGAGGAGAAATCCTTTCTGAAAACAATATTCAGCCACAGATTTCTGAGGAATTTGGAGATGATATCTCCATTTGCCCCCTGAGAAACTCAGATTCTTGTAATTCTTCTGTCAGACTGGAAAATGCATCTGTGGGGTTACCTCTAATGAGATTTCCAAAATACAGAGCAAAAATAACATGAACATATATGATTCCATGGGAGTGCATGTTGGAAATTTATACCTTTGAATGCATGAGCATTTACTATTTCTGTATGTGGCATGAGGGGGAGGAAGAGATTTTGTTAGTTATTTTTAAGCTCTTTAAAGCAATGGGAGTATAGCAGAGGCTTTCAGTGTATTTATTGTAGTGCTCCTCTCAAGAGTTTAGAGTCTTATAAGAAACATATCATATAAGCCCCCATTCTTGGGTGGGTGAAATCAACAAAACCAGCCTCCTGATGGGATGTGTGGACAAGTCCAACTCCTGGGTGGCACTGGGTTTGTCCAAAAACCTGCTACAGGTTTATATTTTGTAGTATATTATAAGATTGAGCTGGAGGAGGAGAAGGGACCAGACCACAAAAAGTGGGGTGCATGCCTTACACTTGGCAAAAGGGGCAAATGCATAATAGAGTGTTGAAAAGAAGCAATAATTTCTGTGGTAAGGATATGAAAAATGTAACAGTCAAGAGATGGAGAAGTGAGAGCCTTTCAAATACTGGGATCATGTGACATCTTTGATCTCAATTTACAGTGTCAAATATATATTAAAAAGTAGATATTTTTGTAGGACTGTTGTCTGAGCATTTTGCAGACTTCAGTGCACTTTCTAAATAGAGGCACAAAAAAAATGTCCATTATTATGATGTTGCAGACATCAGAAACTGGTCCAGGGTGCCAAAGACAGTCAGAGATGGTCAGACTTTGCCATCCTGGCCCAGGACCATCAAGGACATAATCTCCCTGAGCCAAGGGAGAGTACTTTGGGAATGAGTGCTTTGGGAAATGGAGATATAGAACATTTCTAGGGCAAGATTCATATGCTTGCGTTTTTCAGTGCTGAGATTACTATTGTGCTGCTAAAAGATGCTTTGTCTTTTCTCTGTCTGTTTATATGTCTCCCCAATCCCCTTCCCCCTTCGCTGCTTCTGCAAGGACAAGGGCTGATATGTCTGTTTTTTCCTTGTGTAACAGACGCCTTGTCTTTCCCTTTTCACGGACCAGGACGAAGTCACGGTGGAAACCACCGATCCTGAAAAGAATAAAATGGACAAACTAATTGAAATTCTCAACAGCATGAGGAACAACAGCAGTGACGTTGACTCCAAGCTCACCACATTCATGGAGGAGGCCCAGAACTCTACCAACTCTGAGGAGATGCTGGGGGAGATAGTCAAGACCATCTACCAGAAAGCGGTGTCAGACCGCAGCTTTGCTTCCACAGCAGCCAAGCTCTGTGACAAAATGGCCCTTTTCATGGTGGAAGGAACCAAATTCCGGAGCCTGCTCCTCAATATGCTGCAGGTAATGAGAAAAAAATTAGTTGGTTGGATACCTGCAGCGTGACCTCACCTGGTCTTGCCTTGTGTTTGGAGCTGAGCTGTTGCAAATTTCCTTTGAGAGCAAATTTTCAACCCAGTTGATGAGAACAGAAGTGTATCTGCCATTTTGTCTTTGGACATCTTGAGTGGTTGCCAAACATGGGACTGAGGGCATTGTCAAGGTGGTCTTCACTCCTATTTCATGAACTCTGCGTGGAGTTACAGTATCTCACACTAGGGCCCATCTGTGAAATTAGTCAGTTACGTGGGGCAGCGTCCCCACGGCATGAAGAAAAGTGAACTGGGAGGGTATTACAGTGTGGGCTGTGAGAGTGGAGGGTCCCATCTCAGCACCAGTAACACTAAGTCATGTCGTGGTCCCTGAGTGGGCTGTTTGTTGCATCACGTGGCTGGAAGGGTTTGCCTCTGACTGCAAACAAAACCTGAAATAATTAGTGTATTTACTCATTATTATGAGTGACTCTTGGTATATGCAGAATTGGTGGGTTGTTTTGCTCCAAAGCCATCAGTGACAGCAAAGTTGCTACAGGGAGAGAAGGAAGCAGTGGCTCTGATAAATGGTCCATGAGGTAGTGGTTGGACTTGGAGGTCTTGGATGTCTTCCTGTTCTTCTTGCTTCTCTTATTGGAGATGCTCTCTTTGATGCTTTGCCTGGCTGCCTGTACCTCCAGTTGGCTTTTGGGCATCACAGCAATCAGGGAAATAAGGAGAATGTAAAATAAAATAATGAAAATCAATATTTAATGTAACCTAAGATCATTCTGAGAAGTTTTTGGTCCAGTTTTGCTTCTTTCATTGCTCTGGGTACATGTCAAACCCAACCCACTCCTTCTCTGCTCTGCCCTGCAAAGCCCTTGGCCAGCACAGACACCAGCCCATTGCCTGTAGCAGGTGGTGATTTTTTCCAGATCAGTTTGTTTCCCAAGTGATTATAAATGAGAGTGAGAAAAATTGCCATCAGAATCAGTCTCAGATTTATCAGCAAGGGGCTGGAGGGAGCTCTGAACCTTTCAGGAATCCCTGTCTTCCATACCAGTTCACTCTTGTGTCTCCATCTGCTTGGCTGAGAGATCTGAGAAATCCAAGACAAAGTCCAGGATCCATGGCCAGGAAGCAGCAGAGTATTGGCAAAAAATTGAGGCTGATGGCAGTCCTGGGTTAGGAAGGACTCTTGTAATTTACTTCATTGTCTTGCCCCACATTCCTACACATGCCAACAGACCCAGTAAACTGATTTACACTGCAGCACCATGTACCAGAATAAGTGGATTCACATTCAGCTCTTCACAGGATGAATGCAGAATGAATAATGTATCTCCTGTCTCCAGAGAGTCTCAAAGTGCTTCTCAGGAGCATGTAGCCAGTCACAATGTGATGGGAGCATGGTGTCCATTGTGAAGAGCTGGGGAGAAATGAAGTGCAAAGAGCAAGCAGAGTGTGCTGGTGACCGAGTTCATGGAGGAGAAATATGCAAAAGGGATTTGTTCAGCCCCAAACTGCACATCTTTTATAAATGTCTTGATGGGGCAAAAGGTGACAGATCACTACAGGTCAAAAGCAAAGTGCTGTGTGAAATTAAATAATTTAACATTTCCTTTCTGATAGTAAAGGATTTTGACTTTCTCCAAGCACAGTTTTTTTCCCAACCAAAACAATTGGATGCACTGACACAGTTTCATTAAATACTTCGGTCAAGCCCTGAACCAAGATTTTTTTAATGTATTCAGGCTTGATAGCCCTGGCTGGAGTCTTGAGGTATGAGACACAAAAGAGTCATTGAAAATTCCTTGGTCTGAAATAAGGGGGTCAATTATCAGTATCAATGTGGTATATTGGAACTGATATATGATACATTCTCAATATCAGTAAGGCATATTGGATATCATATTATGGAGTAATGTGGATATCCTATTGATATATTCATACATTGGTATTGATCATTATATATACATAGAGAGAGAGATACATCAGTATCTATATAGTATATCGATACATTTATATTATATATGGATGTGTATCAATGTAATATATTGATATGTGGTTGATGATATAACATTACCCAAGTCCAGACATGGCCCCCCCACCGTCAATTATTTTTCCATCAGCCATTTCTAGATAATTTATCATTAATTAAATGAAAAGGAAAAAAGGAAAAAAAGGAAGAAAAAAAAACACCCAACGAAAAAAAACCCACCAAACCAAATCCAGAGCAGGATTTATGTCTCTCTAGCACCTTTCAGACTAATCTGATCCCCGGGCATAAGGAGCTCGGCTTGCTGGGCACCGGCGAGCAGGGGAATTACTCTGCTGGGGTGTGATAAATCGGGATCAGTGTGATCCCCTCCCCATGCTGCTGGCGCCTGGGGCTGCACCAGTCGCCCCCCCATCTGCTCCCAGCAGATGCTCCTGTTTTGTAGGGGCTTGTTTGTCCCTTTCTCTCAGGACAGCGACAGCAACGGCTCTGCCCCACCAGAGGATCTCAGAAATTAGTGTGTCACCTGGCTGAGCTGCCCTGCCAGCATCCTGCTGCCTATAGACAGTGTCCCTGTACCCTGCTGGACCTCAAAACAAGCAACGAGGGGTTTTTCCTGCAGAACAGGCAGCAAAGTGTCTTTTCAACCTGGCTCGTCTTATATCTTCACCTGTTGACAAGGCACTCATGCTCAAGGGGTTGCACATGTTCACAGCTTATCTCAGGGGACTTGTTTTGATACCAAAAGAGATGCCAGTGCTGCACCACAGGAATGCTGTCATATCATCCTCCTTCTGGGCAGAAGCTCCTCTGAAGAGCTTCCA
Organism: Neodrepanis coruscans; assembly: GCA_013400695.1. Classification (NCBI taxonomy): domain Eukaryota; kingdom Metazoa; phylum Chordata; class Aves; order Passeriformes; family Philepittidae; genus Neodrepanis; species Neodrepanis coruscans. The sequence goes on along the minus strand of VYZS01006545.1, from coordinate 20,524 downwards.
CATGGCCAGCATTGATCCATTTCAAGCTTTAAATGGATCCATCAGGAAAACCCTGGTTTGAATTTATCCTCTGCTCTGTGTTTTGGTCGGAGTCTTGACTGAGTCTTGAATTTGAGTGCTGCAAACCTTTCAGGGAAAGAGATGTGGGAGGGGGAGTCAGGAAGGGGATGGCTGGTAATGCTCAGGGAGATGCTGCCATGAGGGAGCTTGGCACTGGAGGAGTCATTTGGCCTCTGGGTTGTCAAACCCTGGCACAGGTTACCAGGCTACTGTTGGAGGCACCATTCCTGGAAGGATTTAAAAGCTGTATGGATGTTGCACTTGGGGCCATGGGTCAGTAGTGGTCTTGGCAGGGCTGGGAGAATGGTTGGATTTGATGATCTTAGAGGCCTTTTCCAACCTAAACAATTCTGTGAATCTGTGATTCGGGTTTGTTTTTGTTCCCATTGAGTTTGGTTTAGTGTTTGGTAGCAGGAGTGATTCTGGGCTGTGTGGGCTTTTGGGATGGACCTGGATGAGCTGGGCCCAGGGAGCTTTGATGGTGGGGACATGCAAGCACATCTTAGTGAACAGTTTCTTATTGGCTCTAGAAATATCTTCTTAATTAATACATTGAAAGTGAGTCTCCTGTGAGAGGTTTTTGCTTATCAGTTTCACTCACTGGTGTGTCCAGGCTTTTTTTTGTTTCTTTTCAGTGGGGGGTGTTAAGCAATGTGCCACAAAACCTTCACATGTAACATAAGTTGGAGTACTCCTCTGCTGGAACAACCGTGCTCTTTATAGCAGAGCTGTGTCTGCATCTGAGCTATGCAAAGCCAAGTGTATTATTAGAGTGGACATCACTGGGGCTGTAATTGTACACTGCTCCCCTTAGCAACCACAGCCAACAGCACATCAAACAGAAGGCTGATACCTTCTTTTAATAATAATTTTAAAAAAAAAGCAAAACACCACCCATCATAAAATGAACATAAAATCTCAACACAGAGTAGGAGAGCCCATTTCAGAGCACCAGTGCCTGGTGCAATCCCTGCAGATGGAAATGCCTTGGTGACAGTGGAGAAGAGCTGGTTCTGTGGCATACCCTGCTGCATTCCTTGTTGGATACCCTGTGGCATACCCCTATGTATACCAAATTGCACACCCTACTGCATAGCCTAAGGCACGCTGCATTTGATGCCTTGTGGAATGGCACTGCACACCCTAATGTACACCAAAATTCATACCCTGATGCATACTGAGTGCATATCCTGTTGGACACTCTATAACATTCCTTAATGATCTACCCTATGGTGTACTCTAATATACCATGAAATACCCTGTGGTGTATCCTAATGCATACCCTATGGCATATCCTGTCACATACCCTAATACACATCCTATGACACACCCTAACCTGTTGCACACCCAGATGCAAACCCTATGGGTTTTCTTACTGCCTGCCCTATTGCATATCCTGTTGGATGCCCTGTGGCATACCCTGATGCATATCCTGTGCTGTATCCTAATGCATACCCTATGGTATAGTCTCATTCCCCATGGCATACCCTCTTGCACACACACACAGGGTTTCTTCATCATCTTGGTTTAACTTCTTGATGCCCCAGAATTGGTCCTTCCTTTTTTCAGTTCTGTACTTGGCACTGGTTGTAGAAACTTCATGGAATCAAGAATATCCCGAGTTGGAAGGGACTCTCAAGGATTATTGAGTCCAGCTCCTGGCCCGGCACAGGACACCCCAGCAATCCAGTCATGTCCCTGAGAGTGTTGTCCAAATGTTCCTTGAGCTCTGTCAGCCTTGGGGCCGTGACCAAACACCAGGGAGTCTGTTCAGTTCCCAACCACCTTCTGGAGGAAAACCCTTTCCCTGAGATCCAATCTAACCCTCCCCTGACAGAGCTCCAGCCATTCCCTTGGGTCCTGTCCCTGGTCCCCACAGAGCAGAGCTCAGACCCCGCCCTCCTCTTCCCTTCCCAAGAAAGTTGTCCCTGCAAAGGGGTCTCTCCTCTTCTCCACCTGAACAGACCAAGGGACTTCAGCTACTCTTTGTGTGGCTTCCCCTCTAGACCCTTGAGATGAACTTGACACAAATCCTGTGGGTTTTGGCAAAGGTTGCATTTGGGTTTCAGTAAACTCAGCTGGATTTGGGATCGTCAGTGTGACCATTTCTGGATGAAGGTGGCCAGAAATCCATTGTTGTCATCCCAGGTGCAGGATGAAAGAGGAGAGTTTAGGTTGAACCATTTCTTGAGACGTAAACATTGTGGCATGAGGTCTTGGAGAATTGATAGATTCCTTTTAGTAGAAGAGGGTGCAAAGTGAAGTGTTTACCCTGCTGAGCATGAAGATTTGGGAGGAATGAGCTGAAATCCTTCCTGTCCTGTCCTGTCCTGTCCTGTCCTGTCCTGTCCTGTATATTTGAGCAAATAACTCCCCAGTGATAGCAAGCAGCTCTTTCTTCAGTAAAAGGGTTCTAAGTTGTAATGATAGACACTGAGTTGGAACATGGAAGTTCGTTGGACTCAATGATCTTAGAAGTCTTGTCCAACCCTAATGATTCTGTGATATTCTATGTTATTCTAAGTAAAACACTAATAGTTAATGCTGAAAGGCATATTATTTCCACACACACACCCCCCCCCCCAGCGTGATTAAGGTCTTTGGTGAGGAACAGTCTGTGGTTTGGCAGGGATGGAGGCAGGAGGATCCAAGCATGGCTGGAGAGCATCTGACCTGTATACCATGTCCAGCACTGATTGCAAAAACCCGTCAGCCCTCTTTCCATGGCTGTTTTGGATGTCATTTAATTATGGGTGGTCCAGTTTCTGCAGATAAAACAAGAGTGGCACCACTTGTTTCTGAAAAGACACTGCCCAGCAGACATCAGAGAGGTTGCCTCACTGAAGGACAGGGGAAAAAAAGGTTCCAGTGTCCCTGGAAGAAATCCTAGAGCCTTAAAACATGTGTCTTAATGTGCCATAATGGTGAGGAGTTGCTCATATAGCTCCACGGAGCAGCACCACATCCATCTTTTTAATCAGTGCATGAGCCCAACGTTGCAGCCTTTGGCTTCTCTTCCAGAAGAGTTTGATGAGTTCTTCCTATGGTGAAGTGATGATTCAATGGGGAAAGCTTCCTCAGCTTGAGCTGCTCTCCATGGCTCTTCCAGGGGGATCAGAAACATCCCATCCCGCCTGATGAACCTCAGAGCTGATGTGTGAGTGGGCTCTGCCAGCCCCACAGGAGCCCAGCACCAGCAGAGAAATAGAAAATGAGGCTGCCCTTGTACCAGCACCTTCATTTGGGGATTTGCAGGCACTTGTAGAGCTTAGAAACCTTTTTCCTCTCTAATTCTGATACTGACAGTGCTGTCCTGCTTTTGTAAACCACTGTGGGACTCCCCAGCACCCAGGGAATTCAAAGGCAATTCTAAATTCATGCACACACATATATATATACATAGTGTTTGGAGGGGAACAGGGAATGCAGCCCTGTGGGTGGCTCTGAGGAGCATCCCAGGCTGCTGCATCCTCCTGCTCTTGAGCATGGAGAAAAAGAGTGGGAAGGAGACAACATTCCTTGTTGTTTGCCCACAGTTGTGTCTCTGAAGATGTTCTGTAGGAACAGGACACACCAACAATCCCACCTTGTGCCTGCAGGTGTTGTCCAAGTGTTCCTTAAGCTCTGGAGGCTTTGGGGCGTGACCACTGCCCTGGGGAGTGCCCAGCCACCTTCTGGAGGAAGAACCTTTTCCCAGTATCCAACCTAAACCTCCCTGACATTCCTTAATAAAGAGCCCCTAACTGAAGGATTTATTTACCCTTAGCTTCCAAATAATTTAAGAGTAAACTCATAAAAATGCCACAGAGTACTTCTGAGTTCTTTTGAAGCCAACCTGAACCTCTTATCTTGTAGCATGACCCATGTGCATGAAATTCTGCCAGCTTTATAAAAAATACACCTTGTTTTCATCAAGCTTAGACAGTTACATTTTGATACCAGCAGTGTCTCTGCTTCAGTGACCACCTTCCTCCCTAAACCCTATCCTTGGTGGTTAATTTTAAATATTATTTATTATTTTATCATCTCATTTTTATCTTCACTTGTTTCTTATTTTGCTTATTCATTAGGATATGTTTACTTATTACATATACTAACGTCCTATAACTTAAAAGATTGATTTTTTTTTTATTTTTCTCTTGTTTTTTAATTAATTTTTCTTCTTTTTCATGGTCATACAGGGCCAAAGCCGTGCAAGTGTCAGAATCAGGCAGGAGAGGGAGCCAGGGGAGCAGGCTGGCAGCCTGCCTGTGCCTGCAGGTGAAGGGCAGAGCCAAGCATCAATTAGAGCTGTCTCTGCCACTACCCCATTCCTGCCTGCCCGTAGTGACATTGCTGGGCTCTGCCCTGGAGGCTGTGGGAGCCACTGGTGGGTCTGGGAGTTACTGGAGAGCCCTGGATNGAGACTCGTAAAAACAACCCCTAGAGTTTAAAGATTGGCGTATTTGACTTTAATTCAATATGCTGGTAAGGTTTTATAGTGTAGTGAATAAACAGCCATTGCCTTTAGTCCGTGAATAAGTTGAGTTTCTCCTGTCTCATTTTCACCTTGGAACAGAGATTTCAAGGCCATGGTGGGGACCAGCCCCTGCTCCAGCACATTGTGTGACCTCAGGGATGGTACCTGGTGTCCCATCATCTCTGCTGGGCAGTGGATGCCCTGGGCATCTTCCATTGCTGGTGGGACTCAACAGAGGCTCCTCTTGGTCCTGCAGGTCGGTGGTGAGGAATGTCAGGAGCATTCCTGGCTGAGCTGCTGTTGTCTGCTTAAAGCACAGCCAAGTTCAAAACAGGGGGCTTTGGGTGGTGGGAGCCATGCACACCCTGTGCATGGGCACCAGCATGGAGCAGAGGCTCTGCTGGGCTCTAGGTGGAGACTGCAGACTGCTCAGCCTGCCTGCATCCTGCCTGCATCCTGCCTGCAGCGCTGGGACAGAGCCAGGCAGCAGCCTACCACTGGGGTTGGCTCCTAGCTGCCCCAAGCCATTGCTGGTGGGTGAGGATGCTGCTAGGAGAGGCAGGGGAGAAAGAAAGAAAAGAAAAGCCTCAAAATCCATTTATTCATTGACTGAGAGGTGAGGAAAGGCAGAGAGGCACTTTGGTGTAGAGACACCCCCATCAGACCAGGCTGAACTGGCATTAGCTCCTGCTCTCTCTTTGCTCCTCAAAGGCTCAAATCCCACCCTGGGATGTGGGAGTATGTTCCTGCCAGCCCAGGGACTCAGCTGGCCTAAGGCACCCTCCTGACAGACCATCTGCTCCTGCCTGCTCCAGCATAAATCCGGCTCAGGCTGCTGCATCCACCCCCAAGGTGGGGATTTGGGGATGCTGCAGGGTTGGAAGATCCCTGCCACCCTTAGCCACAGCCACCTTGGGATCCCCAGCCCTGCTCCTAACTGGATTTTTGAGGCTTACTGAAACCCTGTGATGCATCACCCTGCCTGGGACACATCCTGCAAACCTCCACATCCTCCAGTCACCTTTTTAGGGTACAAAGCATCCTCCTGGCACAAGAGGACACTGGAGAAGCGTGTGCCAGGGACATCACCTCTTGAGCCAAGAGCAAATACACTTGCCAGCATCAGCCCAAAGGTGGGGTTTGGGTAGGAGGACATTGGAGAGATCTTTTTCTTTCCTGGGAAAGGGGGAAAATGAGGTAACTTGTGTTTTGTCCATACTTGGCATCACTTGGACACAGGCCCTTGATGTATAGGGGATGCTCTTGTGCTCACCAGCAACAAATCTCTTGTTTTAAGGTTTTCTAGATAAGTGACAAGAATTTATACCAGATTCAGTTTCCAACCAAGTGGGCTTGATTGCTGTGGGGGGCACCCAAAGGGATGGTCCCATGGGACCTGCAGCATGGGCACTGTCAGCGCCTCCTGACCAGGCTTAGGCTGAAGCTTTTTTCGCTGGTAGATATTTTTGTGTGTAGCTATCTGTCAAAATCTGAATTTGGAGAATCAGTGCTTCCATGAAGTCCATATCCTCTTTATCTCCCCTGTGGGAGATCATTTTGCACAGCCTCATCTTTTCCTGCTGCTGATGTTTAAACAAGCAAATGCAAACCGATGGTGGGAATGGGCTTTGGTGGGGCGAGTCCCAGGAGCAGAGGAGCCAGAGGATACTTAGGAGTGAAGAATGAGACATCAGAATTATTTCAGGTCCCTGTCCCACAGCTTCCCAAGCCTGATACTGATGCAAAGCACAGCATCCAAGTCTTGAGGACTGGAGCAAAGAATGTGTGGCTGGATGATGCTGCCCCATCTGGACACATATTCTGGTCTCATCAGCAGTGCTGTCCCTCTGTGGGGTCCCTCCCATGCTCTGTCCCCTCACTGAGCATCAGAAACCAGTGCTTCCTTTTCCCCTCCCAGTGATTAATTCCTCCAATTTTCTTGCATATTGTACTACCTGTTAATTTTTTATTAATGAGGGCCTAAGAGGAGCATCTGTAGCAGTGCTGGAAATCCAAATCCAGCACAGGGCAGATTGGACAGGTCGTTGTGCAACCTGGTCCAGTGGAAGGTGTCTCTGCCAATCCAGGGAGGTTGGAATGAGATGATCTTTAAGGTCCCTTCCAACTCAAACCATTTTGTGATTCTATGATAACACTTCCAGCCCAGGAGCAGCAGGAACGGAAAGTGAAGAGATGTCTGCCAGCTAAGGAAATTGTGTCAGACTGGAAGAACAAAAACCTTTCAATATCTGCTCTGTTAATATGAGTAAGGTGTTTTTCCTTGCATCTCTTCACTATTCCAGCCCATGCCATCCCGTGGTTCTGTGGGGAGGGTGCTCAAAGTCTTCAGCATGCTGCAAAATGGGCCACAGTAATCATGACCATCCCTTTAGAGATACAAAGTATGTGGGAATCACGGGCTTTTACAGGTTGTTCTTCTTTTCTGCAGCTCTTTTCTGTTATGTCAGCTTTCCCAGCACAGTCAGGCAGCTCTGGAGGCATTGTAGGGTGCTCCATACCTACATGGCTGCAGGGGATGAGCAGCAAAGATTAATGAATCTTTTACCTCTCTTAAAACCCCAGCCGAATACTTTTTTCTATAGCAAAAACTCCCTGACTGCACAGAATTTGTAAATATTAGCTGCTAAGGAAGACTTTTTTGAGTTCCTTTAAATAACTAATATTTTTAGCATACTGGTACTTCACCTCCACGTCTTCATTTTCAGTGGTCCCTTGTCCCCCATCCCAGGGCTGTGTTTTCAGTGATGTGATCCAGCACCAGTATCTGATGCCTGGCCATGGTGTTGGGAGGGACATGGTGAAAAGCAGACAGAGAGGAGATAAGAGGGTTGTCAGTCCTTTTACTTTCCAGCGTGTTTGCTCAGCGATGTTGAGTGCTGGGCCAGAGCCACCACCTCCCTGCAGACTAAACAGTTGCAGTGTTTTCTCCCATGACCGAAAGAATTTAGTAAAGGGTCCCGGTATGAAACTTTACACGAACTCTGGGTGCCACGAATATCTCTGGCTAGGAGTCTGTTAACTCCTCCAGTTCCTAGATCATCCATGCAGATCAGTCTCTGGGCAGATGAAAGGAAAACCCATCCCACAATGAATCTGGACAGCTGCCTGCAGGACCCCCGTGCTCTCCCACCCACTGAGTTTTTGTGCATCCATCTTTCTGGGGGTTTGGGTTTTTTTTCAGATGAGTGAGAGCCAAGAATTCTGGCTATAATGGAGTTCTGGAGCACAGTTAGGAAAGATATGGACCTGTTAGAGCAGGTTCACATGAGGATGCTTCAACAGCAGAAGCCCCTCTGCTTTGGAGGCTGAGGGCTAGGGGTGTTCATCTGGAGAACAGTGCTAAAGGGGTTCCAGGAGAGCTGGAGAGGGATTTGGACAAGGGTCTGGAGAGACAGGACAAGGGGAGATGGCTTCCCAGTGATAGAGGAGAGGGTTAGATGGGATATTGGGAAGGAATTCCTGGCTGTGAGGGTGGTGAGGCCCTGGCACAGGTTGCCCAGAGAAGCTGTGGCTGCCCCATCCCTGGAAGTGTCCAAGGCCAGGTTGGACAGGATGTGGAGCAACCTGGGATAGTGGAAGGTGTCCCTGCCCATGGCAAGGCAATGGAACAAGACAACCTTGGCAAAGGCCAAGCCTGAGTCTTGAATTCCATAGCCAGCTCAGCAAATTGGTGGACTCAGTCCCACCTCATGCTGAACACCACCAAGCATGTATTTCCTAGGAAGGCCTTGGCATCCCGTAGGAAATCATCCTGCTGCCAGCTACTCAGCACCCAGGAAAACCCCTCCTTAGACTGAGCCAGTGTGAACAAGGAGCACCTGTGCAGAAAAGCTCCCGGAGGCAAATGGAATTAGCTGCCTGCTTTTCTTTGCCTGGTTTCATTCATCCACGTGCAAGCTGGCCTTTCAATGGACACAACTTCATTTCAAGTACAGATGAAATTTCTCCAGGCCTGGTGCCTGGATGAACCAGCACCTGCCTTCACAACCACTGTTCCTTCTCTTACATCCCTCTTCTACAAATTTGGCCTGACCAAATAGATCACTCATCACCTCCCCCTTATAAAGAGGACACATTGCACGTGTGGAGCTTAGAATAAGAACGTACCCTGCTGGCAAAATCCCTGCTTCACCCTCCCAGGCTGCAAGTCTGAGCATCTCCACACAGGGCACTTGCAAGCAGGATCCATCCGTGGTCCACCCGTCAGCCACGATTTGGATTCCCAGTCATCATCCCAAGTTGGTGTTGGGAGGGGGATGGGCATTTTTTCAGGCACAGAAGTGGCCTGTGAGCAGATGTGAGGTTGGTGTTTGGGCTCAGATCCTACCCTAATGTGGGGAAGGGTTTGCAGAGTGCCTACCTAATCATCCCCACCTATATAAAGTAGCCCCCAAATAAATTTGGGGGAGAATTCTTAAAACCATTATGATTTTTCACTGAGCTCATGCTGTGGGGAATGCAGCCCATGGGCTGGGAGATTTATATTAATAGTTTTCCATGGAGTAGGGGTATCAGTGTTGTTGTGGATGCTGAGATGAGCAAGGATCCACTTCTTTTGATCCCCTCTTTTCCTACCACCTCCCTGTAGCGGGAAGGAATTGCTGGCCTAGGGTTGAGATGCTTTGTCCCCATCTCAGGGGGGAAGACTCCAGTGTCTCTCAACATCCAAAGGTAGCCCAAGGTTTCCCATACACACTAGTAAAAGCAAAAGGCACATCACTACCTCAAGGATCTCACAGGACCAGGACTTACATGAATAAAGTGAATATAACAAGGATCTTCTGCACTGCTGCAGAGGAGCAAGGCTGCCTCCTTGGGCATCACAGCCATGGGGTGTCTTGGTCAAATGCATGCCCCTGCTGCTCTGATGACAACCCAGCAATCAAATTAATCTGTGTTACCTTGTCTCCCCTCCAGTCCCTCTCCACAGGACGGAGAGTTTGGCTCCTGATTCTGAAACATCTCACTACTTCCCTGTCTGTGTGTCCTGCAGATCACAGGTCTGCCCATCTCCCTCTGCTGGCTTTAAGGTCTGGCTGAGGCTGGTGGTGATGTTTTGCTCTGTCTGAGCTCGTGGCTTAACAGGTCTTTAAAGTGATGATAAACTGCTGTTATCCAGCTGAGCCAACCCCCTGACATGTGTTTGGGAATCCAGCAAGGTGTGAGATAGGAAGGATGGCAATAAAAATTGAAGTGACAAGGAAGACAACTCCGTCACCTGGGTAGCACTGAAGGAGGCACTGGCAAACACCCAGGGCAGAATGGTGTTTGCTGTTGGTGGGATGGAGATCCTGCAATGAATTCACCCTCCTGGTGCTCTCAGAGCTTCCACCCAGACAATGGTCCAAGATCTCTAGCAACTGCGAGGTTAACAGCAACACTTCTGTTTGCACATCCGTTGTTATATTCCCGTGAGAGTGATTTAAACCATGGATAAATCAATAATTAATTGCTTGCACCTCCAAGGCCCCCAGGGACCTCAGAGGCATCATTAGCTCAAGCCATGAGATGCCCACATTGTGTGGTTGATTGCTGCTGATCCCAGATTTGGGGCCAGATATAGAGAGGTCATGGTTAGACCAGAGGGCAGGAGGTTCAAGTGACCACTTGATTGGTCACCTGAGGGTGTTTGTAGACAAGGAAAACACCCACAGCTCCTGTTGGCTCTGATCATCAGCTGCCTCAGTTACCCAAACCTGGGAATTTAAAATTCATTATGTTCCTAACCCTGAGAGTTTTCCCAGCATCTCCTTTAGAAGAAAGAGGAGTTTTCTGACTTTACTTTCCCCTTCATGCCCAAATGCCTTCAAGGGGAATAAGCACTACTTGTGTCTGCTTGACGGCTGCAGGATCTTTGATGAGTTGTTCTTGTAGAATTGGAAGAATTCCACATTTCTGGAAGTGTTTAAGGCCAGGTTGGACAGGGCTTGGAATAACCTGGTCTAGTGGAAGGTGTCCCTGCCCATGGTGGGGGATTGTCACAAAGTCCCTTCCAAACCAAATGTACTGTGATTCTGTGGTTCTGTGAATTGGTCAGTGACATCTAATGCAAGTCATAAATCATCTGGTGGTTTGCTGATGTGTGATAGGTGTCCATGGGGTGATGGTCACAGTCCTGATAACATGAACCTTCACTATGCAAGGCATGTTGAAGAGCCCTGACATCAAAATCGTTCACAAAGCTGTGGCTCTGAAGTCAGATCCATGCTGAAGGGCACCTGTAGGATTTCCTGCTCTTCCCAAAATGGCCAAAACACCCCAAGAAGAAGGTGGTGCGTGTTCATGTGATGCTGACCCAGCTTGGAGGAAACAATGTGATGAAAGTCTGTGGGAGTGAAATGCCTCATGAATGGGTGAAGCCAGGACCTTTGCAAGGCTGGGCACAGGGTGTCATCTGTAATTTAAAAGCTTTTATCTGCTTTAAATGTCAATAGCTCCTTTGTTGGAGTCACAATAATTACCATGATTTGCATGTCTCAGTCACACACCCCAGAGCACTTTGCAGAGGAAGATGAGTAAACCATTCCCGTTTGAAATCAGGGTACAGAGGTGATGGGAGCCCACACAGGGCTGGAAATAAACCTCAGTCTCCTGCCTTGCTGTTTTCCATGTCCTGCCAGCTCAAAGCAGGTTTTCTTTCGTTGTCTTGCTCTGGTTTGTCTTGTCTCTGTGCTGGCAGCATGGGCAGGGATGGTGTGGTGAGATCTCAGTGCGGTTCTGCCCATGGGGCAGGTGGAGAGGTCAGGAGGCTGGAGAAAGAGCAAAGCCCATGGAGGAGCTGGGGGTTCCACTTTAGGTCCCACCATCTTCAGCAAAGGAGTTTGGTAGTGGTGTCCATGGAATGAGATGTTCTCAGTGGAGGTGTGGGTGGTACAGAGGAGCTTAGAGGGACTCCGAGCAGAGATGTTTGATCACTCCCTGTGTTGCCACAGGTTTCTCCAGCACCTCCTGAGCTTCTTCCAAATGCCAGTGCTACAAACTGCTCATCTCACTGGGTTATACTCCTCAGAACCTCCTCCAAGCAAGGCTCTAAATACAAGCAGTATTTAAATTATAAGCAAGGAATAATACAGTGATGTTATCTGTGCAAAATGTCATTTATGGAGTCCTGGAAAGGTCTGGGGAGGGAGCAGATGGAGAGTGTGCTTCTCCAGGACAGCAACAAGGGATGAAGTCTGTCCCAACTTCTACCCACCAGTTCACTCCTCCAAGACATTTGATTTGTCTCAGACCCTTTCCAATGACCCATTTAGGGCTCCAGCCCTGTGCAGCACATTGACAGTAGGATCAAGTATTTAGCACAACCTCTCTCAGCCTTTTATATAGCTCCTAGCATGGACATCTAAGCATTATATATTTCTTTGTGTGCAGTATTTCTGACTCAGTATTTCCTGCCTCCTTGACAATGACTGAGTAAACAACAGAGCTGCCAGAGGAAGAGCCCTGTGTTTACAGAGCAACAAGCCCGAATGTGTCTTTTTTCTTTCCATCAGAAGGTGGCGATGCTTAAATTAATCCTCATTCTTATCCCACACTAAACTTTTGCCCTCAGTTGCTGCTGACAGACTCAGCCATGAGTCGGTGGGCCCAGATCTGGGGAAAAGTTATTTGGAACTCGTCTTAAAAAAAGTGTGGCAAACTCCCAAGGGATGAATTTTCAGCTGCAGCTGTCTGGGCCTGGAGCAAGGGCTTAGATGCGATGGCAAAGTGCTACTTCTCATCCCATATGACTCTGCTGCCCACCAGAAATGCTAGAGGATGGGCTTTCCTCCTCTCCCATGGAGTGGTCATTCCTCTTGGCTCTTCTAGCTTGGCCCTAATCTTGGAGAGTTCTCATGTCTGGGCCCTAAAAGGATAGTGTTGCGTGAGCTTCATCTACACTAGGATGAGGAGTAGATTTTCATTTGTGCAAGAGTGGAGGCCTCCAAGGTAAAAGGTATTTTGAGCTTCCTCTTGGTGACAGGAGCTTCAGCCAAGCTTACAAAGGTCCAACAGGGTATGTCAGAGGATTTGCTGAGCCATGGGCCATCTATATGATGTTTCAACATAGGCTGCCCATAACCTACTCATTACACAAGGTGGAGGCTCAACAGGATGAACATGCTTAGCCTTCAGGTTTATTCCCCTAGCTTGTCCTGCAGGAGACTTCTTTAGAGGTCCCTTTGGCATCCCCCCAGTTGCCACATGATTTCCCAATGGATTCTTCTCCGAAATGAGGCAGAGAAGGGAGGTCAACCCTGCTACCTGGTATAAATATATTTTATTTTAAAATATAGTCACTGAGGGAAGGTCATCCAGTAAACACACCCAGATTATCTACAGGCCAGAGCACCCCCAAATTAGTAATACAATTCATGTTTAAAAATACAGCCAAACTGATGAAAGATAATTTGCTTGCTGCCCTGACATCACCACCTAAGCATGGGGCAAGCCAATCCACAGGTTATTTTTATATAACTCTGTGAGGCATTTCCAGAGCAAATAAAGTTCACTGGGCAGGGCAGTGACCCGGCTGTCTGGTTTCAGAGCTTTTCAGCCCCCTCAAGGCTTGTCATTGGTGTGTGGAGGTCTGTGGCTCAGGGCACAGATCCATCGGATGTGCCCTGGGCACGCAGGACACAGGGTTTGTTCTCTGCCTGCCAGCTCCTCACCTCTCCCACGTGGTTGCTCTGGCTCATCTGTTTTGGTTGCACACTCCTTGGAGAAGCAGTTGAGTTGCTCTTCATGTTCTCAAAGGGTCGTGGGCCCTGCTGGGAGCACAGCCAGCCTGCAGCCAGGTGAATTGCATGTGTAAATCCTTTGGTCAAACAACACAGGTGGTCTCAAACACAGGCATCCCCAGGGAGGTGGGACACCTCTGCGTGGGTGGCATTCAGGTTGGTTTGCCCATCTGTCCATACCATGGTGCTGGTGAAGCCTGCTGTCTGAAGGCCAAATTTAAGGACAGAGCACCTTCCTTTTGAACACCCTGACTCTGGTGTAGCACTGCCCTGAAGCAGATGAGTATGTCAGGATGCTTCAGGATAGCCCTGGCACTGTGAGTCCTGCTGCCTTGGAGGTTCCTGCCAAGCCAAACTCTGGCCTCTAGGCAGGCATGGTTTAAAAAATCTAATTCCTCCCTCCAGCAAGATGCTTTTCCTACTTTTTAGGAGGAATCAGTATCAACCGCTCCTTTGTCTTCTTTCTCAAAATTTGTCCAAACCTGAGTTTGCAAATGGAGCAAAATTGTTCCCACTGTGGCATCACATTCTGGGTGAAAATGGTGGTGGTGACTTCAGCACCATCCCAAATTCCATCCCTCTCTCCCATCCTTCATGGAGGTGCATCAAAGCCTACACACGTTTTTTTGTGACTGGAGGAGCAGTGGGACCCCAGACACTTTTCTTGTACAAGGGCTGCAGTTCATTGATGTCTCTGCTTGGTGACATCAACCCCTGGGTGTCACACGATGAAGAAAGGGTGGGAAATGGTGACATCCCTGCCTACCTGACTCCCATTCTACACCAAATGAGTTTGGTTTGGTTTGCTGCTTGTTTCATGGAGTTTTTGGGGGAATTGGTTGATTTGATGGTTTGGGGTTTTTTACAGAAAACATCTTTTTGAAAGAGAAAATGCCAAAGTGTCAGTTTTCTCTCTTGCCAGAGTGTTGAGTTTTGAAGCAGAAACAGGAAGGGGGAGAGAGTTTCCTGCAGTGCTTTTTATTCTTTCCTAGTAATCTGGGACTGCAGAGCCCATGCAGTTATCCCAATCTGCTGGGAATTTCCCAGCATGCCCCAGGAATCCCATAATATAGTGCAGCTCCCCAGGTGCATCAGTGCGGATCTTCCCAGGCAGGACAGGAGGTCCTGGGGGAAGGATGAGTTGGGGGTTGGAGCTGGAGCTGGATGGGATGCTGCATGAGATGCAGGAGGCAGTGCCAGGAGATGTGAAGGTCTCAGGGTCTCAAGGAAATGCTCCAAGGCTCAAAGGAGCTTTTTTTCCTCCACTTTGTGAATGGACAAAGCAGATGAGAGGCATGGGATGGTGTTTTGTTTTTTTTTTAGTTTCTCAATAATCAGGACATCATTTCTCTTTGACTTTTTCTTGCATTAAAATTCAAGTGAAAGCTCCAAAACAAGTAATTTGGTAACTCCGGGGTGCTGACAAATAACTCTTCCATCACTGCCCAGGGACTGGCTGGATAATTAAAGGATGAACTCTGCAAACTCCCCCAGAGAGTCTGGGAAGACCCAACAGGATTTGGCTGCAGGTTGACTTTGGAGTCGCAGACACAGTTGGGCAACAGACTTATGGAAATGGGTGTAGAGAGGAATTAGTCATCACTGTTTGGTTAATAAATGCCTTGGTTATTTTACAAGTCTTTTTCCTGCATATGCAAATATGTATTTTATTTTTCCTTTTGTAATGAAACATATAAATAGCTCCTGCCTTGGATGTTCTTTGCATACAGTCGTGTCATGAAAATAATGATTGTGCTTTTGCCTGGCTTTCTGTAGTAGCTGCTTCACTTACCTTTGTTCTAGAAGAAAAATCTCCTGTGTGTTGTCCAGGGCACGAGAGCAAACTTTGGTGTGGTGGCTTTCATATCTCCCTGGCTCTGCAGAGAGCAGCTGCAGGCTGGAGCATTTGCAGCAGCAAAGCCCTTTCTCTCGGGCAGGAGGAACAAACTGAGATGAAAAAGATAGAGGACAATTTATTTAGTTGCCAAATTTCAAATATTATGCAACCTGCACTGGGAACATGCAGTGTGGAGAATGAACTTGTCCTCTTCTTTAATATGCCCCCGCTTAGTGTCTACTAATTTTTGGTGCTGAGGAAGGGTCACTGTGGAGACAGACAAGCAAAGTCTCATGGGATCTCATGCAAGAAGCTCTGCAGCATCACTTAGAGCCTAGGGGAACCTCCTTGACTTTGAGCGTGATGCACTCCTTTGTGCCATCCTCAAGAATTTTTTGCTCCTCTGTGTTGTCCTACGCTCTTTGCCACACACTTCCAGTACAAACATCTCTTTTCATATCCTGCCTTTGGACAAACCCCTGTTTTCTCCCCAGCTGGAGGACTGATGGGGAGGCACTGTCTCCCTGCATGCTTCCTCCTGATGTTGATCCATAAATCACGTCACTGGGATAATCCTTAGTCATAGCAACCATCAGCTCAGGAGCAGGGTGACCTTTTAATGCCAAGCCCAGGCTGCCCTGATCTTCTGGTCGGGCAGGGAGCCAGTCTCTGCCATTATTTTGTGAGACTCCAGGGAGCAGCCAGACCATTAGGATGCTCCTGGCTAGACACTGGGTCTGCTGGAGATACTGGAATGAATGAGCTGGGTAGATCCACCTGGACCACCAAGCCCAGCTTGGCTACCAGCAGTTTCCTTGCATTTTATTAAACCTTTTGACTGTAGAAGAGAGTCCCCATGTCTGTCCAAGGGGGACAGCCAGGCACAGGGGACACCATCTCTAGGGCAAGGCATGACAGTTATTGCAGCAGTTGGTGGTATTTCTACAGTACCTGCTTTCTGGTGGCTTTAATGTGTTGAAATTCCAGCCACTCCACACGCGTTGAGTAATCTCCCCACTGTTACTAAAGAGTCAGTCTGTCTGTCTGTCTTCCTCCCCCCACCCTCAGTTTCAATTTCCTCCTGGTTCTCTCTCTAGACAGCCGTTGCCTCTCCTGTGGTGATGCAGTTGTGCTGATGCAGCCTCTTGTCTCTGTCCCTCTTGCAGAAGGATTTCACCATGCGGGAGGAGTTGCAGCAGCGGGACGTGGAGCGCTGGCTGGGGTTCATCACCTTTCTCTGTGAAGTCTTTGGGACCATGAGGAGCAGCACTGGAGAGCCCTTTCGAGTCCTCGTCTGCCCCATTTATACCTGCCTCAGGGAGGTAAATGCCTTCAGAGTTTGTCCTTCTCCAACACCAGGCCAAGCTGTTGCGTTGCACTGTGGAGATGCATGAGGTTCATAAATGACACTGTAATCCTGACCCCATCCCTGGGGTTGTTCAGGGCCAGGTTGGACTGGGGTCTGAGCAACCTGGTGTCCCTGCCCATGTCTTTAAGGTCCCTTCCATCCCAAACCATTCTAGGATACCATGTTTGCTTTATGATTCCTAGAGGTTCGCTTTGCCAACATCAATATTTCTCACATCAAAAGTACCTACGTCTTCAGGGATGCTCTGCTCTTCCTGCATATTGTGTTTCTGCTCATTAAAGCACAATAGTTAAAGCATATGCTCCCTTTGTCCAGGGGTTTGCAAAGACCAACAGCTGCGATGGCAAACCCAAGATCTGAGTTTGCAAATCCCAGTGTTGGGAAAATCCCCACCAAAGTGGTTTAAAAAGCTTCTTAAAGCAAGTGAAGTCACATGAGTAGCTGAGACAGACTGGGGGGAGGAAAGAGGGAGAGAAATGAAGTCCTTTATGTCCTTGCTCCCCACCTAATGCAGCAGAAACCCAGCCCTGTCATCAGGGTTGGGAATATTTCAGAACCTGAGCTCCTGGTGAGCTCATGTCAAGCCCCGTGGCTCAGGGTGATGGCAGAAATCTCAGTGAATACATAGAGAAGAGACAACTCAAGTGTTAATGTTTAATAGAAGAGGAAAGGGCTTCCCCCCATCCTATTTCAAAGATGGTTTTGTCTCCTGCTGCTGCCTGTAAAAGACTTTCTCAGAAAAACCCTTCTTGTTCCCCAGAGCTGGATCTGTGAATCTCAGATTGTCAGTGGTGCTTCTGTCAGGCCATAAATAACTCACTGTAAAATAAGTTCTCTTGAGCAAGGGGAGGATAAAGAAAGTGCTGGTGATGACTTTTTTACATGCATAGGAAGTTTTCTCCGAGTGCAAGCACATCATAAGCATTTTGTCTTGGTGGTAATATTGTGGGTAGGGTTCACAGATGGTGACTGTAGCAGTGAGAAGGAGCATGGGCATCATGATGAGGCACATGTATCCAGAGAAGGAGGTAGGACAGGGACACTAAGAATAGCCAAACTTCCCCAAAATCTTTGCCCACGGAGGAATGTGTCACCTTACGAGGAAGATCTTGGCAAAGTCCCCATTTCCCTCCACTTCCCATCACAATCCTGACATAACCCAACCCTGATACTGCCAGAGTTTTTTTCCCTGCCCACTCCTGTCTGCCCTCACTGTGTTGTCACAGTCTCTTTTGTCACCTTTCTGGTCTGTGGGGACATGGTGGTGATCTAGAGGTGTGCAGAGGGATATGAATTCCCTGTATCAGGGATATTTTTTGCTGCAGGGCAGCTCCATAAAAAGACTTTACTAATTATATCAAGATGTCACGCATAAATTTGCACTTAAAAATACATCTGGGTTCCTTAGCAGGACAGGTCTGTCCCTGTTCTTTTGTTTTGTCAGAGAAGGTAACTTTACTAAATGACCTTTAATAACAAGGTGATCTTTTAAGGTTCTTCCCAACCCAAGCCATTCTGTAATTCTAAGACTCTTAGGTTATCTGACATTGGTAAGCTTGACTCTCCCATCTCTCCTGCCCCAAAATGGTTGATCTGTGACTATCACTCTGCAGTGCTCTGACCTTGACTCAGGCCATTCCTCTTCCATGGCTCTGGAATGGGCTTTCATCTTGATGCTGGTTTTTGCCTCTGTCAGCTAATCCTGGTGCACAGGGCCAGCCCAGGGGAACGGGATTACCTGTTTGTCAGCACTGAGAGGTGCCATGCTCTGAGATTGCTGCCAGAGCCAAAGCCAGGCTGTAGACTCAGCCAAGGAGGTGATGGGGGGGCTCTTCCACCTGCACCCAAGAGAGGACACAAAATCTGCACACACTGGCCCTGCCAGGTGCTCCATGAGAGTGTAGAAAGTCCCTGACTGTACAGAGGGCTCACCCCTTGATGAGCTCCATGAGCCACATGGGCTGGTGTGAGTGCCACCATGGCCCTTAAGTTTTGGGATGTCCATGTAAAGTGAAGAATCATTGTGGGAATTTTTCCCCTTCTGCTGATCAGCACATACACCCCCATGTACAGTCTCAGCCTCTATCCTTAACTCCTTCCTCCTGGGGCATCCCCCAGCAAACCCCCTCTGTGCTGCCCACAATCCTGCATATCTCCCTCTTCCTTCATCCACCCATCCTTTAACCATAAATCGTTATCAGAGGTGAGACAGCTTCACTCCCTCTGCCTGTCCTTTCAGCTCTTCTTGCTTTTTAGTTTCTCTTTTTTTTAACCTTTTTCCCTTTTCCTTTTTAGCTCTGGCAGACTCAGTCAAAGGTCAGTGAGGGGGTGAGCAAGAGGAAGGGGAAAGTTGCCTGATGACTGAGGCAGGAGTGTCTCTTCCCTTCCCCTCTGCAAAGCTTCCTCTCTCCAACTCCTTTCCTTTCCCCCCAGATAAAAGCTATTAACACCATCCTTGGCTGGGTGGGAGGCATGAGGATGGCAGTGAGGACATAGGTGGTGGATGAGGAGGAGCTGGGGACATGACTGGGGTGATGGGTGATGACACCAGCACTATTTATTGAGCAGTGTGGATGGATTGGTCTTGTTGGCTGAAAAGAAAACAGAAAAACAGAAGAGAAGTTCGATTCAGGTGAGGCTGGAGGGGTTTGCTGATTGATTGAAAAAATGCTCATCATTACCCTCAGGGAAGCAGGCTCACCACTGTGTTTGATGTTGGACATGGGAACGGGTGTTTAGTGACGGCAAAGGAAGTTTGGGTCCGAGCTGCCACCTCACCCAAGCAGCGTTTTAGGAGCAGAGGGAGTGGCTGTGCCCCTTGGCACAAATATGGTTCACACTGAGGTCTCATCCTGTGACCCCTCTGCCAAATCCTTCTCCACACCCATCACTTGAACTGCCTGCTGGAAGACTGGGTGGGGGGAGAAGGATGGCTCTGCCACCACATCCGTGACTGCATCTCCCAGGAACTGAATCCCCAGAGAGTCAAAAGGTTTAATTTCCAGAGCTATTCTGAGGGTTTGGGGTGAGGTTTGTGCAGGTGAGGAGTGTCTTCACAACAAGGTCTGGTGAGATCAGCATTGGGATTTTAGGCAAATAGATGGTTTACCAAGGGAAGTAAAAGGTGGGTCCAGCTCTCATTAAAATGGTTTGATGAAGCATAGTGAGTTTGGATGATGGTTTGGATCAAAACATGTTTTTATGCTTGGAACAGTGCATATTTTAGGTTGGAGAAGGCAAATGGATCCCAAAGGT
Organism: Neodrepanis coruscans; assembly: GCA_013400695.1. NCBI lineage: Eukaryota > Metazoa > Chordata > Aves > Passeriformes > Philepittidae > Neodrepanis > Neodrepanis coruscans. The sequence continues at coordinate 803 of VYZS01006545.1, read as the reverse complement.
CAGCCCAAAGATCAGAATTGAAGACAATGGAAGAAAGGAGGAGAGGCCTTTACAGATGAGAACAAGAGGACTATAGCAGCCATCAAATCTAGGAAGCCTAGGAAAAGAATAACAAAGCAGAGATGTTTAATAGAAATAAAAGAGCTTTCCTCCTATTCTTCCCTGTGAGCTTCGGGGAATCAAGGGCGAGCTGGAAGAGGGTATTGTTCCTGGGATAAAGGCTTTCCCTAGGGATGGTTTTGCTGCAGCCAGGGCACTGTGGGCCTGGCCCTTGCCTGCTTCTAGACCTGGCTGTTCTCACCTGTGACCAGTAGAGGCATCTTCCAGGATGACATTCCTCCGTGAATCTTCTATCTGTCTGGACAGAAACAGGTTGAGCAGTTTTAGGACATTGTGCTGCCTCCTGTGCATGATGGTCTCAGCAAGAGGGATGTTCCACTCTCCCCTCCCAGCCTGACAGGCTTCTCAACTCTGGCCTCACTTTATTTCACAAAACCATACCAAATTTGTGTCTGTACATCTCCTTCTACCCCTCTAGGGTGGTGGGTAGTGAACATATGACATCCTTGCTGGCCCAAAGCCTCTGCCCCAAGTCCAAGCACTGAGGACCACATTCAAACCTGCTCCAACACTGCTTCATGTTGCATGTTCCCCCAAAGTAAAACAGGGAGAACAACCAAGGAACTTTGGTTCTTGCAGCCTGGTCGTATTTCTTCCTTTCTGTGGCCTTTGGCAGTAAAATGTAGAAAATGGGTTAAGACAAGGGAGCAACAAATGTCAGTTGAACCATCAGGGCCCTGTGC